>CM072706.1:419105-447568 GCA_036884735.1 Huso huso | reverse complement strand
TACAGACACTGAGACACAAAATACACACAGACAGATAGACACTGATAACAAAAACACAATATTAGAGACAGGCAGACACACACACACAGACAGACAGACACTGAGACACACACTCACTGAGACACAGACAGACACAGACACACACACACACACACTGAGAAACACACAGACACAGACAGACACACACACACAGTGGGCTATCAACCCCCACTTCTCGCTCTCTCAAATGCTTTTTAAGATGTATGTGCACCCTCTTGTGGTCAGGAACGTGGTACTGCAGGTCCCACTTTGTCCAGTTACAATTAGTTACCATGACGCTGCAGTAATTACAATTCAAATTACAATTACACTAAAACATAAACAGCTTCCCACGTTATTAACACGATGTACTGTGTTCATTCTAAATAACCCAGCGATAATAACCACTGCTGCAAATACACACACACACACACACACACACATACTAGAGAACTTTTGTTATTGTTTCAAACAAATAACGAGGGCACGAAAGTGGTTGAAAATACTAAAAAAACAAACAGTGTAATTGAACTGTAATTTATCCAGTTACAATTACAGCTTCAATAAGCAAAGTGCGCCAGCTTCTTCAGCTTTTAAATGACCCGTAAATGCAATTAACGACCAAATTGCACAATGCCAATTGCGACGGACCCGAGGTCCTGTCTGGCGAGCCTGATCCGAACAGCGGTGACGATTCTGCAGGATTCTGGAAGGTTTGTCGCCCTCGTGTGGCGGAACACGTGTACCGCAGCGTGAGGCAACGCTGTGGAAATGCAAATAAATCAAATCCATTGAATCTTTGATAGAGAGACTTTGAAACGCAGCAGGACCGGCCAAAGCCTGAACAAATCAATTCAAACGCAACAGAGGACATTCTATTCTGAAAACGGGAACGTATCCTGCAAAAGAACCACGCCGCTGGAAAACGAGGCAGCCATTTATTTGATTTGTTTTGATAAAAAAAAAAAAAGTTAAAGTTGGAGTAAGGGGAACCGGCCCAATTCAGCCCTGCAAGCGCTATTGGCTGCACTCCTGTGAACCTGCAGGAGGTGTTTACAAAATTCCAGATGGAAATTCTCTATGGGGCTTTGATCCCATTTTTTATAATCAGGGTTCATAAGGGGACCCCAGACTTCACTACCATAGAGAAGGATTGGCTTTATTATGCTGTCGAAAATTTTTAGCCAAATTTTTATTGGTGGTGTAATTTTGTATAGCCGATTCTTTATTGCATAAAAAGCCCCATGCCGCTTTTATCTCTTAATGCATTTTATAGCCAGGTTGAAGTTCCCAGACGCACTGATTTTTAGACCCAGGTAATTGTTGCTGGCGCTGTGCTCCAGGGTGTTGTTTCCCAGGGTGAAGTGGTACCTGTTTCCCTGAGATCTGGCTTTCTTCTGGAATACCATAACTCTGGTCTTGTCCAGGTTTACTGTCAGTGCCCATTTCTGACAGTACTGCTCTAGCAGTGCCAGGCTCTTCTGCAGCCCTGCTCTGTCGGCGACAGCAGGACCAGGTCATCTGCATAGAGCAGGAATTTGATTTCTTTGTCATGTAGAGTGAGGCCAGGGGCTGCAGACTGTTCCAGCACCGTAGCCAACTCGTTGATGTAGATGTTGAACAGTGTTGGGCTCAGACTGCAGCCCTGTCTCACTCCACGCCCTTGGGTGAAAAACCCTGTTCTTTGGTTTCCAATTTTGACACCACACTTATTCTCTGTATACATTGACTTAATGATGTCATAACTTTTACCCCCTACACCGCTTTCAAGAATTCTAAGGAACAGACCTGGATGCCAAATTGAGTTGAATGCTTTTTTAAAATCTATAAAACAAGCAAAGATTTTCCTTTATTTTTTGGGTGTACATGTTTGTTTATTAGGGTGTGTAGGGTGTAAACATGGTCAGAGGTGAGGTAATTTGGTAAAAATCCAATCTGACTCTTACTCAAGACATTGTGTTCGGTAAGGAAGGCCAGTATCCGGGCGTTAATGATACTGCAGAACACCTTCCCCAGATTACTGCTCACACAGATGCCTCGGTAATTATTAATGAATTTGTCTCCACTTTTATGAATTGGTATTATTAGCCCTTGGTTCCAGATATCAGGGAAACAGCCCGCAGCCAGGATGAGGTTGACTACTTTGAGCAGGGCCTCCTGCATCCTGGGGCTGCTGTGTTTCACCATCTCGTTTATGATGCTGTCGGCCCGCAGGCTTTCCTGGGCTTGAGGGCTTAGAGCTTTTCTTTTAGCTCTGGTCCTGTTATTGGGAAGTCCAGTGGGTTCTGATTGTCCTTGATTATGGTTTCCAATTTGTTTAGTTTTTTTTTTAAAATAGAATTTTGGTCTGGATTTAATTGTTTTTGTCTAATTCTTGATAAAGTTTATCAAAGTAATTTTTCCAAATGTTACCATTTTTGATTGCCAATTCGTGACTAGTTTTGGATGTGTTTAATTTGTTCCATAGTTCCCAAAAGGAATTTTGGTCCATGGCATCCTTTAATTTGGGATAATTGTTTGACACGTGTTCTTCTCTTTTCTTATTGAGAAGGTGTTTGTATTGTTTCAGAGCCTTGCAGTAGCTGAGTCTCAGTTCGATATTGTTTGGCTCTCTGTGTTTCTGGTTTGGCAATTTTCTTCATTCTTTTCTGTTTGTTTTACACTCCATGTCAAACCGTTTTTCATTTGATTTCTTTTTAGAATTAGTTTTTTTCTTGTTTGTTTTCTTGAGTTTTGATTTTGTTGCTGTTGTTTCGAATATAAAATTGATTTCTTTGATGGCCGAATTGATTCCATTTTTGTCTAATTTAAAAAATTTAGTTAGAAAGCTGTTTAGCATACTTTCTATTTCTGCACTATGAATTGTTTGTTTATATTCCTCAGCACTGCTTTGTGTCCACTTATAGGCTGGTTTAAGACCGTATAATTTGGTGGGTGGGGTCGGGTTTGAATTATTTAGTTTTGGGTTTGTTTTTAGATACAGGACTGTTTGGCAGTGGTCTGATAGGGGGTTTTGTTGCCGGACTATAAATGCATTAATAGATTCTGGGTCCATGTCTGTGATAGCGTAGTCCACTACACTATTACCTAGAGCAGAGCTGTATGTATATCTGCCCTGAGAATCCCCTCTGATCCTGCCAGCACGATGTACAGACCCAGGCCTTTACAGATATGTAGGACCTGCTTCCCACTCTTGTTCACCACACTGTCGAAACTATTCCTCTGTGTGGTGATGGGTGTGTGGTACAAAGAGGTCTGCTGTCCAATCACATGGCTGGGTTATAGTAGTCTATATTGTGCACAATTGATTTGTGGTTATTTATCATCCACAACTATTAAACACTCAATAGTGTTCAAATACTAAAAGAAACTTAAATTCAATGACAAACGACTTGACTGCATTGAGAAAGACTTTTAAATTCTCTAGATCCATGTAAAGATGTGACAGACACACAGGCCCTCCAACAGACCGATTCTCAACAGTAATGTTCAATTACAGGAGCTCAATTATCACAGGGCTAATGCCTGATTAGTTAGCTGTCCAGGAATCATTGGCACAGAGAAGTTTAAAATTGACAGTGTAAATATTTTCCCTGTGTGCTAGACCTGGTGAAACCCTAGCAAGTCAAATCATTCACAGACCACAGCAATACCAGCAATGCAACTTCAGAACGGATCTGGAAGAGATATTGCACTGGGCAGCAGTCTGGATACGATAGCAGCACAGGCCAACAGGGGGCACTGTCTGAGCAACACACTGCAGCACCAGCACAGGCCAACAGGGGGCACTGTCTGAGCAACACACTGCAGCACCAGCACAGGCCAACAGGGGGCACTGTCTGAGCAACACACTGCAGCACCAGCACGGGCCAACAGGGGGGCACTGTCTGAGCAACACACTGCAGCACCAGCACGGGCCAACAGGGGGGGCACTGTCTGAGCAACACACTGCAGCACCAGCACGGGCCAACAGGGGGCACTGTCTGAGCAACACACTGCAGCACCAGCACGGGCCAACAGGGGGGCACTGTCTGAGCAACACACTGCAGCACCAGCACGGGCCAACAGGGGGCACTGTCTGAGCAACACACTGCAGCACCAGCACGGGCCAACAGGGGGCACTGTCTGAGCAACACACTGCAGCACCAGCACGGGCCAACAGGGGCACTGTCTGAGCAACACACTGCAGCACCAGCACGGGCCAACAGGGGCACTGTCTGAGCAACACACTGCAGCACCAGCACGGGCCAATAGGGGCACTGTCTGAGCAACACACTGCAGCACCAGCACAGGCCAACAGGGGGCACTGTCTGAGCAACACACTGCAGCACCAGCACAGGCCAACAGGGGGCACTGTCTGAGCAACACACTGCAGCACCAGCACGGGCCAACAGGGGGCACTGTCTGAGCAACACACTGCAGCACCAGCACGGTGACATACCCTCATAATAACCAATACATGACATACCTTTTATATAACAAAAATAAAAATGTCAAACATAAATGAAACACTTAAATTATAATGAAAACCAAACAAAAAAAAGAAACTTCAATGAGAACTACAAGTCTTTCTCAGTGTAGACAGGGAGCGAGCCTTCGAGTCAAAGCGTTGATCATGGATTACTGCAAAGTTTATTTTATCATTTCAAATGTTACCACGTAGTAATGGAAGACGCAATACAAGAAAACGAAAAGCAGCAAAAAAGGGATGGACGAATTTGCTTCTGGTTCAGTCGTCAAATGAATCTGCCATATAACTGGGTAATCATTACCTGCTTTGATTATAGCAGTGTATAACGACAGCCAAACACTGAGAGAGACAGCGTGGTGTGGGTGGAGAGAGAGGAGAGGAGAGAGACAGCGTGGTGTGGGTGGAGAGAGAGGAGAGGAGAGAGAGCGTGGTTGGGTGGAGAGAGAGGAGAGGAGAGAGACAGCGTGGTGTGGGTGGAGAGAGAGGAGAGAAGAGAGAGACAGCGTGGCGTGGGTGGAGAGAGAGGAGAGGAGAGGAGAGAGCGTGGTGTGGGTGGAGAGAGAGAGAGACAGCATGGTGGGTGGAGAGAGAGAGAGGAGGAGAGACAGCGTGGTGTGGGTGGAGAGAGAGAGGAGAGAGGAGAGGAGAGAGAGAGCTTTGTGGGTGGAGAGAGGAGAGAGGAGAGAGAGGAGAGAGAGAGCGTGGTGTGGGTGGAGAGAGAGGAGAGAGGAGACATTAGCGTGGGTGGGTGGAGAGAGGAGAGGAGAGAGACAGCGTGGTGTGGGTGGAGAGAGAGGGAGAGAGGAGAGAGGTGTGGGTGGAGAGGAGAGGAGAGAGGATTAACAGCATGGTGTGGGTGGAGAGCGAGGAGAGAGGAGAGGAGAGAGACAGCGTGGGCGTGGGTGGAGGAGAGGAGAGGGAGAGACAGCGTGGTGTGGGTGGAGAGAGAGGAGAGGAGAGAGGAGAGAGACAGCGTGGTGTGGGTGGAGAGAGAGGAGAGAGGAGAGGAGAGAGACAGCGTGGCGTGGGTGGAGAGAGAGGAGAGGAGAGACAGCGTGGTGGGTGGAGAGAGGAGAGAGAGAGACAGCGTGGTGGGTGGAGAGAGGAGAGGAGAGAGACAGCGTGGTGTGGGTGGAGAGAGGAGAGAGGAGAGAGAGACAGCGTGGCGTGGGTGGAGAGAGAGGAGAGGAGAGGAGAGAGACAGCGTGGTGTGGGTGGAGAGAGAGGAGAGGAGAGAGACAGCATGGTGTGGGTGGAGAGAGAGGAGAGGAGAGACAGCGTGGTGTGGGTGGAGAGAGGAGAGGAGAGAGGAGAGTGGGTGGAGAGAGGAGAGAGAGGTGTGGGTGGAGAGAGGAGAGAGGAGAGGAGAGAGGAGAGAGACAGCGTGGTGTGGGTGGAGAGAGGGAGGAGAGAGACAGCGTGGGGTGGGTGGAGAGAGAGGAGAGAGGAGAGAGACAGCGTGGCGTGGGTGGAGAGAGAGGAGAGGAGAGAGACAGCGTGGTGTGGGTGGAGAGAGGAGAGGAGAGGAGGGGACTGAGAGAGGAGAGGAGAGAGAGGAGGAGAGGGGTCTGAGACAGAGGGAGAGGAGAGGAGAGAGAGAGAGAGAGGAGAGAGGGGTCTGAGACAGAAGGAGAGGAGAGGAGAGAGAGACTGAGAGGAGAGGAGAGAGGGGTCTGAGACAGAAGGGAGAGGAGAGAGAGAGACTGAGAGAGGAGAGGAGAGAGGGGTCTGAGACAGAAGGGAGAGGAGAGGAGAGACTGAGAGGAGAGGAGAGAGGGGTCTGAGACAGAAGGGAGGAGAGAGACTGAGAGAGGAGAGGAGAGAGGGGTCTGAGACAGAAGGGAGAGGAGAGAGAGAGACTGAGAGAAGAGAGGAGAGAGGGGAGACAGAAGGGAGAGGAGAGGAGAGAGAGACTGAGAGAGGAGAGGACAGAGGGGTCTGAGACAGAAGGGAGAGGAGAGGAGAGAGAATGAGAGAGGAGACGAGAGAGGGGTCTGAGACAGAAGGGAGAGGAGAGGAGAGAGACTGAGAGGAGAGGAGAGAGGGGTCTGAGACAGAAGGGAGAGGAGAGGAGAGAGACTGAGAGAAGAGAGGAGAGAGGGGTCCGAGACAGAAGGGAGATGAGAGGAGAGACTGAGAGAGAGAGAGACTTTTAGAGTGAGCAGTCACAGAAAATATGAGCTCCTGAAAATTAAAAAATTTATATGTTTCTTAGTGAAATAAAATGCCAATTTAATAACATAAACATATGTAAAGTAGTACTTAAAGTAGTATTGAACGTAATATGAAAAAATAAGAGAAAACATTTGATTAAATATTATAAAAACACCAAGGGAAGATCCCAAGACCAAAAGAAACAAGAACACAGAGAGGAAAGGGAAGGAAGGAAAGAAGAGAGAATTAAAGGAAGAGAAGACAAATTAAAAGAAAAGGAAAGAAAGGGAAAAAAGAAAGAGAAAGAAAGAAAAGAAAGGAAGAAGGATGTCAGGACTGCCCAGTCCCTGACCACATTCCGGCGCCTCCTTAAGACTCACCTCTTCAAACAGCACCTGTAGAACTCCTCTGTTTGTATCCTGGGACACTATCACCCTTCATGTAAATGTGCTTTATTTTGCTCTTATCTGCCCCCTATTTTACTGCATTTAATCCTGTACTTCAGAATACTGTAATCTGCCAAGTGTTTAACCTGTAGTACTTTGTATTTAATCACATCCTGATGTAACTATCACTATTTAATCATATCCTGATGTAACTATCACTGTTATCTGCTGTATTATTGAATTGTGGTTTGTCACACTTGAATAAAAGTTATTGTATTTCTTGCTCTTATTGTATTACTTGTACTGTAACACTTGAAATGTATTTGCTTACGATTGTAAGTCGCCCTGGATAAGGGCGTCTGCTAAGAAATAAATAATAATAATAATAATAAAAGAGGAAAATAAAGGAAGAAAATGACAGAGGTAGAGGTAAGCGTTTTACACTACCATCATTTTATTTTATAATTTTATAGTAATAAATACAAAAAATACTACAAAAATTAAAAGTTCAGCAGTAGTTTGCTTTTAAAAAAGTTCAGTTTACTTTCAAAAGAGAAGCAGCGTTGGCAGTGACAGTTGGAAATTGCAATAAAGTGCAGCAGATTCTCCCGGTTGCCATGGAGACGAGTCAGCGTGCAGAGAGCAGCGCAGCGCACAGGCCAGGAAGCATCATAAACTGAGCGCGCTGAGAGAGAAAAAATTATCTAATCAAAAACACCATCAAGACACAGACTTACGTCTGAGGTACTGTGAGACTCTAAAACACTACAAACACACCCACAAACAGAAAAAAACAAAAACACACAAACAAAACCCTCACAGACATTGAAAAATCTGTTGACCAAAATCAGTTCTGGGGAAATGTGGAATAATTTAAACCCAACAAAACAACAAGAATTGACGATACAAAATGGAACAGTTTGGAAAAATTATTTTGAAAACCTTTATAAAGATATTCAACAAAAAGATCTCACAGATAAACAAAATGAAACTAGAGAAAAACTGAAATTACTTGAACAATCAATTAAAGATAACCAAAACACAATTGATGTTCCAATCACCCTACAAGAATTAACTAAGAAGCTGCAGGCACTGAAAACCAGAAAAGCCTGCGGCCCTGACAGCATCAGCACTGAGATGCTCAAACACAGCAGCCCTAAATTACAGGAGGCAATGCTTAAATTGTTCAACATGGTACTAAGTACTGGTTACTTCCCTGACATCTGGAACCAAGGGCTTATATCCCCAATTCACAAGAGTGGAGACAAATTCGACCCCAACAACTACCGAGGCATCTGTGTGAGCAGTAACCTGGGGAAGGTGTTCTGCAGTATCATTAACGCCCGAACACAATGTCCTGAGTAAGAGTCAGATTGGATTCCTACCAAATCACCGCACAACAGATCATACTTACACCCTACACACCCTAATAAACAAACACGTACACCAAAAAAATAAAGGCAAAATTTTCGCCTGCTTCATTGACTTTAAAAAAGCATTTGATTCTATTTGGCATGAAGGTTTATATTACAGAATTCTTCAAAGTGGTGTAGGGGGTAAAATTTATGACATCATTAAGTCAATGTATACAGAGAATAAGTGTGGTGTCAAAATTGGAAACCAAAGAACAGGGTTTTTCACCCAAGGGCGTGGAGTGAGATAGGGCTGCAGTCTGAGCCCAACACTGTTCAACATCTACATCAACGAGTTGGCTACGGTGCTGGAACAGTCTGCAGCCCCTGGCCTCACTCTACATGACAAAGAAATCAAATTCCTGCTCTATGCAGATGACCTGGTCCTGCTGTCGCTGACAGAGCAGGGGCTGCAGCAGAGCCTGGCACTGCTAGAGCAGTACTGTCAGAAATGGGCACTGACAGTAAACCTGGACAAGACCAGAGTTATGGTATTCCAGAAGAAAGCCAGATCTCAGGGAAACAGGTACCACTTCACCCTGGGAAACAACACCCTGGAGCACAGCGCCAGCTACAATTACCTGGGTCTAAAAATCAGTGCGTCTGGGAACTTCAACCTGGCTATAAATGCATTAAGAGATAAAAGCGAGGGTTTTTTTTATGCAATAAAGAATCGGCTATACAAAATTACACCACCAATAAAAAAAAATTTGGCTAAAAATTTTGACAGCATAATAAAGCCAATCCTTCTATGGTAGTGAAGTCTGGGGTCCCCTTATGAACCCTGATTAAAAAAAAATGGGATCAAAGCCCCATAGAGAATTTCCATCTGAATTTTGTAAACACCTCCTGCAGGTTCACAGGAGTGCAGCCAATAGCGCTTGCAGGGCTGAATTGGGCGGTTCCCCTTACTCCAACTTTAACTTTTTTTTTTTTTTTTATCAAAACAAATCAAATAAATGGCTGCCTCGTTTTCCAGCGGCGTGGTTCTTTTGCAGGATATGTTCCGTTTTCAGAATAGAATGTCCTCTGTTGCGTTTGAATTGATTTGTTCAGGCTTTGGCCGGTCCTGCTGCGTTTCAAAGTCTCTCTATCAAAGATTCAATGGATTTGATTTATTTGCATTTCCACAGCGTTGCCTCACGCTGCGGTACACGTGTTCCGCCACACGAGGGCGACAAACCTTCCAGAATCCTGCAGAATCGTCACCGCTGTTCGGATCAGGCTCGCCAGACAGGACCTCGGGTCCGTCGCAATTGGCATTGTGCAATTTGGTCGTTAATTGCATTTACGGGGTCATTTAAAAGCTGAAGCGCGGCGCACTTGCTTAATTGAAGCTGTAATTGTAACTGGATAAATTACAGTTCAATTACACTGTTTGTTTTTTTAGTATTTTCAACCACTTTCGGTGCCCTCGTTATTTGTTTGAAACAATAACAAAGTTCTCTAGTATGTGTGTGTGTGTGTGTGTGTGTGTATTTGCAGCAGTGGTTATTATCGCTGGGTTATTTAGAATGAACACAGTACATCGTGTTAATAACGTGGGAAGCTGTTTATGTTTTAGTGTAATTGTAATTTGAATTGTAATTACTGCAGCGTCATGGTAACTAATTGTAACTGGACAAAGTGGGACCTGCAGTACCACGTTCTGACCACAAGAGGGTGCACATAGATCACTTAAAAAGCATTTGAGAGCGAGAGAAGTGGGGGTTGATAGCCCACTGTGTGTGTGTGTCTGTGTCTTGTGTGTTTCTCAGTGTGTGTGTGTGTGTGTCTGTGTCTGTCTGTGTCTCAGTGTGTGTGTCTCAGTATGTATGTGTGTGTGTGTGTGTGTCTGCCTGTCTCTGTGTGTGTGTGTGTGTCTGTCTGTCTGTCTGTGTGTCTGCCTGTCTGTGTGTGTGTTTGTGTGTCTGTCTGTCTGTCTGTGTGTGTGTTTGTGTCTCAGTGTCTGTGTGTGTGTGTGTCTGCCTGTGTGTCTGTCTGTCTGTGTGTGTGTGTGTGTGTGTGTGTGTGTGTGTGTGTGTGTGTGTGTGTGTGTGTGTGTGTGTGTGTGTGTGTGTGTGTGTGTGTGTGTGTGTGTGTGTGTGTGTGTGTGTGTGTGTGTGTGTGTGTGTGTGTGTGTGTGTGTGTGTGTGTGTGTGTGTGTGTGTGTGTGTGTGTGTGTGTGTGTGTGTGTGTGTGTGTGTGTGTGTCTGTGTGCCCCAGTACTAACACGAGCTTTACTTTCCAACTGACTAGAAACTGCAGCTCTCGGGAGAGACTCAGCCTCCTTCCCTTGAATCTGAGCATCGCTATGCACCCCAGGTCCAGAGCACGGCTTTTCTGCATTACTGTGACTCAGACTCCAGCAGTGAAATCTGTTCTCCCAGGAGAGACAGTCGCTCTGAGCTGTAAAGACAACAGTGCAGTGTACGATAACAACCAACTAGCCTGGTACCAACAGAAACCTGGAGAAGCTCCCAAACTCCTGATCTATGCTGCAAGTACCCTTGAGTCTGGGATCCCAACTCGTTTCAGTGGCAGTGGATCTGGGACTGAATTCATTCTGACCATCAGTGGAGTCCAGGCTGAAGATGCAGGAGATTACTACTGTCAGCAGTCCTATAGCTCCCCTCTCACACGTCCCACAAAAACCTCCCTCAGCTCTGCAGGAACTGCTCTGGCTCATAGACAGTAACCACAGGGGCTGAGGCTGAGAACAGCTGCAGTTGGTCTGCACAGAGCTGGAGTTGATGAGGCTGTGTCAGTCAAACACACATTAACAGCCTGATGTGCATCACCATGTGATCTATATTATCATATTGTTCAGATAGGATTGTCTTGATATTGTATTATAGAGAGTTAAACCAACTCCCCACCACTGATGTCCAATGCAGTTGTGTTCAGTTTGAAGCAGTGTCTTGGGTTAACTTTGTCTAGCCCAGGTAGGATTTTATAGACTTCAATCCAGTCCCCTCGTTCTCTTCTTTTTTCAAGGCTGAAGAGATTTCATTCTTTTAGCCTGTCTTCGTAGCTCATGCCACTTAGTCCTGGGATAAGCCTTGTTGCCCTTCTCTGCACCACCTCCAGTGCAATAATATCTGTTCTGCAGTGAGGGGACCAAAACTGCACACAGTATTCTAGATGTGAGCTAACTGAGGCATTGTCACAGCATATAACAAATTATATTTAGTAATTTACCTTTGTTTTTTCTTCAGTTACTTAATAATTAAAATATGGATTATGCTCTTTATAACTGATTTATTCTCACAGGAAAAGTAGCCCAAAGATCTTGATGATAAAAGCAGCATTTTAATGACAAAGTGTAATTTGGAACAGGAGCTGGTCCTGTGTTCAGTGAATAAAGTGCAGAAAACACAGTGCAATTATTAACACTGACCACAAGAGGGAGTCAGAGCACCACTGCTGTCTTTAATGTAATACTAGTACTGTAATAAGACAATTGAAATAGGCAGCAAATACCTCCCCAGTCAGCCCAGTTCTCCCATTGTTCACACAAGGCTCCTCACACCCAGTCATCTAAACACTACAGTGTGGTCTGTGTCTGGAGGAAGGAGCTGCTCTCAGTGATGCATGCTGGGAAACACTGACTCTAATATCTCAACATCTGCAGCTTCCACCCCTGACAGTGAATATTAAAGAATGTTAAAATGTCCCTTTAGCAGACCAGCATTTTAAACACAATGATTCTCCCCTTGCTCTCCTCTCTGAGAGCTGCTGTAAGCTGTCTGTCCCACACCCCAGTTATTCCTGCAGACTCACATCAGTGTGTGTCAGCATAGAGGTTACAGCATGTCATTCCACCAGCATGGGAAGGGATTTCTGTTGCAATTCCACAGCCCAGCAGCACAGACTGCACTACACTCTGTGACCACAAGAGGGAGAGAGTAATTCCTCAGCCCAGGAGCACGCTGCTCATGTAGTGAGAATGTTCAGCAGGATTACTGCTTCTTTTCCCAGTGAATAATAATTCATTCCACCCCAGATGTTCGCATCAGTAACCTGCTTCCCTGGTGCTCTAGTGGTTCTTATTTATACCTAATTGCGGTTTTGAAAGAAACACATCTTTTAGCAAGCATATTTTTAAAGAGGAGACTATTTTCCATTCAAAGATACCAGGGTATTTAATAAGTAAGGGGTCTGAGTGAGGAAGAAATGGGCAATGTAATCTCCACCCCTAAATAATAATTTGTTGTTGGCATATTTGTGCCTGTACAGTTTATTGCAACATGTAACTACTTATATGTGACCAACAAAGTGAATGGCAGCACACAACAGATAAGATTTATGAATTATTTAAAACCTCCAACTTGAGTTGAAGCTTAGCTACAAATTAGCTACGCTCGGTTTTTGTTGAGTTTGCTGTTCAGCTGCTGTGTGTGTGTGTGTTTGAAGGCTGTGTGTGTGTGTGTGTGTGTTTCAGTGGAGCATGCCTGTCTGTCCAGCCCCCTGTGCTAATGGAAGCACCTGCGTTGAAGACTCTTCTGGATTCCAGTGCCTGTGTCCTGCGGGCTGGAGTGGACCCACCTGCACGGAGGGTAACCTCTCCAAACTCTTAATGGGGTGGGGAGGGGGTGGGGGGGTGGGGGGGGAGTGGGGGGTGGGGTTATTATTTGTATTATTATTTATTTCTTAGCAGACGCCCTTACCCAGGGAGACTTACAGTTGTATACAAAAAATACATCTCAACAATTACAGCATAATTAAGAGCAAGATTCAAAATAAAATGACTTCAGTCCTAATAAGAGCACATACAAAACCCAGTATGATTTGATATAGGGGCAGCTGAAGAGCAGGTAACAGTGTTGAACCAACGCTTCCAGTTTGTCATTAAACGTGTTTCTTTTTAGTATTTCAAAATTCAGCTCTATTGAGTGTTTAATAGTTATGGATGATGGGCAGCAGTGTTGAGTAGTGGTTAGGGCTCTGGAGTCTTGACGGAGGGTCGTGGGTTCAGTCCCAGCTGGGGGGACACTGCTGTTGTACCCTTGAGCAAGGTACTTTACCTAGATTGCTCCAGTAAAAACCCAACTGTATAAATGGGGAATTGTATGTAAAAAAATAATGTGATATCTTGTAACAATTGTAAGTTGCCCTGGCTAAAGGCGTCTGCTAAGAAATAAATAATAATAATAATACTAATAAACCACGAACCAAGACTGGCCCCAGCTATTGTCCCTTAGAAATACAAATCCTGTAGAAATATATTGATAGATTATTTTCGACGGGATGCCTTTAGCAGCCTGGGTTAGGAAAGGAAATGTACGGTGTTGATAGGATTAGAGATACAGTGTAAACGTTCTGTATACAGGAGAGGTGCATCAGCATGGCTGTTCTGTATATATATGCATGACATTACTATAAAAACCTGCCTGCTGTGTACTGTACACAGGGCAATGCCCACATGATTGAACTACAGCAACAAGCTCCTAGTTTAACCTGATTAGCACTAGTCTTGGACGACTGTGGTGGAAGATTAACATTGCACTGTCCAGTTTGTGTATGTATCTTAATATCTTGACTTAAAGTGTTCTCTTATTGTTGGAGGAAGGTTTGACTCGCAGCCAAGCGGCTCTGTTGTAGACAGCTGCAAAACCAAAATAACCGCAATAAATTGTGCTGCCAAGTTTCAAGACGAAAACCTTGAAACTAGCTTTGAGTTAGGAGAACAGAGCTTCGCCCACAATGTACTATCTTCTTGTTTTTATGTAGCTCCTGCGCACATATCTTCGATAACTAAGTAAGCATGCACTGTGAGAAATCACGGTGCACCAAGGCTGAACTGCTTATAAAAAGCAAGGCAATATTATCGTATGCAGGAACACGACACGAGCTTTCTTGCATACCTACGTTTGTGTGCTGTGAGTGTTGCTCTGGTTTGCAAACTATAATAAAGGTTTTGACTTGAAGAATCTGCGGTCTCTCATTTCCTTTGGTTGGGAACTTCCACGACACGACCCCTTCTAAACGTTTGCCACAGTAAAAGCGTAGCAAAGTATAAGGAAGCACAGTAAGCATGGTAAAGCCCAGAGATGTGTGGTATAGCATATTAATAATAAACTATGGGGAAAGCCTTGTATAACCACAGGAAAACAGCAACGCTACAGTGCAGACTTACAGTGGTAAACATGTAAAAAAAATGTATTCCATATACCTTAATGTTTGTATTCGTTTATTTAACAGAATTTATAACGTGCCATTTTATAAGAGCAATAACACATCCAGGGTGTTCAGATATGGTCCAGTATCTGCAGGGCCCGACTGTTTAACTGCACCATATTTGAACACTCTGTTGTATGTTATTGTTTTCTTATAAGTAACAGTATAATAAAATATGAAGGAAGCCAATGCTGGTGTCTCTCCTGTGTCTTTGCTCATGTTTCTGTGTGTGCTCATGTTTCTGTGTCTCTCCTGTGTGTCTCTCATGTTTTTCTGTGTGTCTCTGATCATGTGTGTCTGTGATCTGATCATGTTTCTGTGTCATCTGTGTGTCTCTGATCCTGTGTCTCTGTGTGTCTCTGATCATGTTTCTGTGTCTCTCCTGTGTGTCTCTGATCATGTTTCTGTGTCTCTCCTGTGTGTCTCTGATCATGTTTCTGTGTGTCTCTGATCTCTCCTGATCATGATCATGTTTCTGTGTCTCTCCTGTGTGTCTCTGATCCTGATCATGTTGGTGTTTCTCCTGTGTGCTGATCATGTTGTGGATCATGTTTCTGTGTCTCTCCTGTGTGTCTCTGATCATGTTTCTGTGTCTCTCCTGTGTGTCTCTGTCTTGATCATGATCTGTGTTGTCTGTCTCTGATCATGTTCTGTCTCCTGTGTGTCTCTGATCATGTTGCTGTGTCTCTCCTGTGTGTCTCAGATCATGTTGCTGTGTCTCTCCTGTGTGTGTGATCATGATCATGTTCCTGGTGTCTCAAATCCTGTGTGTCTCCTGATCCTGATCATTGCTGGTGTTTCTCCTGTGTGTGTTGATGCTGTTGCTGGTGTCTCTCCTGTGTCTCTGATCCTGTTGCTGGTGTCTCTCCTGTGTGTCTCTGATCATGATCAGTTGAATTGTGGGTACCCTTATACTCTGGACATTTTCATTTGATCCTCCTTTCATTCACAACAGGAAGCTCCAGAACTCACAGTGCAGTGAAGCAGACAAAAGCCTTCCACAGTGGCATCATAATTAGTCATGCAATTCTATTTGATCTGCACCTGGACTGGGTGTGTATACAGGATATAAGTGCACATACTGCTTCCCCACGTCCTTATACTGGACTGTGAAGTGCGTCTTAGATATGTCAAAATGTAAGTGTGACAAAGGAGAACGTGAGCTCTGAAGGTACTTCCATTACTCGATTTTCAAAAGACATACAACACTAGAAATAAAAACAGCAGGTATTTCATTTCAGCCACTTCAAGTAAGTAAGGTTGTTTATTTAGAAACTTGAAAGGTACACTTTGGAGTATTTTGACCCGAAACCTCTGTGCTTGTACTCTTGTCTCTGTCTCCAGGCTCTAGGGGCACCCTGTATCTGATCATCATCCTGCTGTCAGTGCTAGCAGTCCTGGTTATCTCTCTCTGCGTCTTTCTGATCGTCCGTCATCATCGCCGGAGAAAGGACTGTCAACGCAGCCCGACCGACGAGAGCATCAACAACCAACGCGAGTACATCAATCTGATCAGAAACCTGCCCAAACCCGAGGAGATCGAGCTAGCCCTGCTACCACCCACCTCTGCACCCCTCCCGAGAAGCAGCTCCTGATGCAGGGCCCCGAGGTGCCCAAAGTGGATATCTCCAACCTGGGCGTGAGAAACTCAACCACTTCCACTGCCCGGACTGGGAGGAGCTGGAGGTGTGAGCAGGCAGGCAGGCAGGGTAGCGGGGACCGCAGACACCAGTCATGTTGCTAGCACACACCCGTTCAGAAAGAGTTTCTGACTGAGGAATCTGCCATTGACAGACCCAGGATGTACGTTTCACAACTGATGGGAGATGTATCTGGTTCCTCATTAGTAATTGCAGGTAGCTAGCAAGGGTTACGCATAGTTAGGGCTTTAACTGTTTCGTATTTTTTGTGATCAAGCTGTGCTGCTTCCGCACGTGGACCTGTGGTTGGATGGTGCTTTACTGGTCAAGAAACTGACGTCCGTGCAGGATTGAAACAGGCAGGCATGCTTTACTGCTGGCTTGACCCCGCGTGTTTGAAAGCCGACACTCTGCTGTGTGAAGCCATTAAGCACTGCTAGAGGCCCTGCTTGTTGAATTTCAGAGTGTTTTATTATTTTTAGTTTTAAAACCTGTATTTTGAAAAATTCAACCGAGAAATATTACCTACCAGTGTGGCACCTATATTGGTAAGGTTCATTTTAAAATCAATTTTATTTCAAGTGAGATTTGCTTATCAGGGTAATATGTTTTGTAGTGTTCTCTCATAAAAGGCAAACAGAGCCTGGGTCTCTATTTTCACCCTACCCTACAAGAAGTGCACTTTGATGGGCATCTTGTAGGGGTGTCCAGGGGAGCGCATTTGCTTCTTAAACGTATGCGTAAAACTAATTGTGAGGCTAAAACCAGTTATTGTGAACAATATTTAGAATTAAAAAAGTAATTCTCGTTAATATTACAGATTTTTGTCTTCTAGAATGTGTATCACTGTGTATTCAAATCTAGCTGCACTTCCATGAGCTACACAGGTCTGAAATGTGCAGTTTTGAAAGAAACACATTTTATAGTTCTCAGTTTCTATGCCTTATCTGTTACACTTCTTGGGTCATTTCACCTCAGTGGTGTCTTCTAGGTCAAGTTGCTGGCTGCAGGTCAGTCAATTTGGCAAGCAGCTGGTTGGTGCCATTCGGAGCAGGTAGCTTCACATGTCATTTTAATTGCTGTTTCACATTTTCTATTCAATCAATCAGAGAGGTACTGTGTTCTACTGCTCCCATACTGATTACCTGATCAAGTCCCAGGACTGAACAGCCTTCCACCATTCAAATCATGTGACAATGTCACTTTTCAACTGGACCCACCGGTGTTGAGAGATTATGTGATTTGAGTCCTGGCATTTCGGATTCTCCAGATAAGCTCCAAGCAGCTTAAAGCCAGGTAAAGGCAGCTTTAGAGAATGATAATGACTCAATATTGGATCAACTGAACCCAGAAAGACCCAGAATGTTTGCAAAACAGACAGGGGTGTGCTAAAAAGCAACAGACATTGGAAGTCACTTGACACGACTGTAGAATGAAAACAGATTCCCTGCAGTAGTTTGGGATGAGCAGACGTTCAGCCCACCATGGCTCGTCTCTTCCTACACAACGTTCACCCCACTGGGGGCATCTCATCTAATAGGGCAGAATGAATTGTTTTTTAATGTTCCCTGTGTTATTCCTGATACCTGCAAGACTTCCAGTCACACCCTCTTGTCCTGGTCCCTATGCTAAATTTGAAGTAGTGTCTTGGGTTAACGTTATCTCTACTATTTAGGATTTTCTACCCATTTTGTTTGTCCATGCTTTTGCCATTGCTATGCTATGCACTTACCGTGTCTCATTTCTCTTAGTTTAACCATATAACTTGTCATTAAAAAATGAAGTAATACACCCTCATGGTATGTGTTGCCACTTCCTACACTGTTTGTCAGATCATTGGCATCATCCTGGAATGGAGCCTGTCATTTCTCAAAGCAGGTCTGCAGATTGGTTGTTGTTCCTTTTTTATCAGTAATACTGTATATGCATTTGTTAAATATGTATGAAGCCAAATTATATCATATGCTATAAAATAAAAATGTTTCTTCCATAACTTCCAACACTCAAAAGTACAAATTTGGAACTAGAAGCAATGTGATTGTTAACCACTACATATTGTCCCTGACTTTAGTGTGTATAATTCAGGCTCTGAACTAATGAAGCATACAGGATGTCCGATTTGTGTAAATGCTAGAGTAGAAGTCAATGTAGATCCGAGTTGTCCAGTCTTAGTCCTGGGGAACCCTTAACAGAGCACTGCAAGGCGAGCAGAAATCTGAACTCAATCATTTTAGTGAGTTGTGTATCAGGTGTAGTTGTCCGAACCAGAAAGACATTCACAAAAAAAGGCACAACATGTTGAAAAATGTAGCAAACTTTATTTTCTGTATTCTTCACGGTGGATTTAACAGTTAACCTTTTTTACTAAGATAAAAGAAAAAGAGCTTTTGCATTTCATTTTATAATGTTCCATAAAAGATTGTTCAAATCATCCCAATCCTGTTTTACAATTTAAAAAGGCAATCAAACAGTATTTACAGGCAGTACTGCTTAATAAGCCATCGATTGTCTATAATGCATCTCAATACTTACATTACTAACAGTGTGGAACTTGCACTCAACTTTTGGGGACAACATTACGGGCAGTTTAGCAGAATAAACTAAAATCAGGAAAGTAAGCATGGATTACTAGGAACATCTCCAGTTGAAAATAATTTGCTTTAATACAAGTGCGTGAAAATGAAAAGCAACAGATTTCTCTCTGCCCATCTTGTGTAATGCATGAGCTAGGGGACACACCTGAGAGGGTGTTTTGCACAACTGCCCGTTCCGTGCTGGCTTTCTCTTTGCATGCTTGTGTCTCTCACCCTGCTATCAACACTCCACGGTCAGCAGTGCAATACTAGATACATCTAAAAGCAGTTGTCAGGATGTGTCAAAAGGTCAGTGATTTAAAACATGTGAAATACTGCAATTAAGATCAGAAACATTGCACAATACATGTAACTAAATCTTTAAAAAAGGAAATATCATTAAAAGCTGGACATTTCAGTTAAAGTAAAATCAGGAGATAGTGCCTCATAGTTACACAACCATCAAGACTCATCTCTTAATTAAGACAGAAGGCAAAGAGGCGATCAGCAATACACTTGTATATTCTGAGCTATTCCATGGAATGCATGTCTTCATTCTAAAGTTACCAGTACGTCTGATTGTTGCTCAGCAGTAAAGAAGTCGGATTCTTGCTTGATATATTCATGATTATGGCAGTTACAGTTTCTGCTGAAGGACCTCTTCTATTTCTTCAAACACGACTGGGTCCTCAATGGTGGCGTTATCTGAAAGAAAATACAATAATAACAGTAATAATGACAATGATTGCATTGTTTTTTAAAATGTGAAATTCTAGGATAATCCAGTTTATTCTACCATTATCTTGCTCATTCTATCATTAACCTTTTACTGCCCTGGGTATGTTCCCATACCTGTTGTATGCCTATTTTCTCAACGTCAAATATATTGGACACT
Source organism: Huso huso (assembly GCA_036884735.1). NCBI lineage: Eukaryota > Metazoa > Chordata > Actinopteri > Acipenseriformes > Acipenseridae > Huso > Huso huso. Next base: position 427,860 of record CM072706.1, on the reverse strand, counting down.
GGGAAGCAAAGGGTTAACCAATTTTGGACTGGATAATCCCAGAATTTCTGACAGTAGCATACATTCTATGGCCTAACAAAACATCAAAAACCTGTGCCGGGGGTGGGGCATTTGTTGCACATTTTGCCCTGCTCACACCACTGCTTGCTTACTTATAATTAGGGCTTGAAGTTTTCAGGTTTTATTTTGAGCTGATTCTGTTTCCTAATTAAACTCATAAAAAGGACTGTTCTGGACTGCAGATGAAGCAGTTGTTTTGTGGAACCAAGACCTTCATTTTAACATCCACAAATCTCTACTTAGGGTTCAGATCCTTTCCAACGAGTCAAGCATGGTTTATAGCCATTCAAATGACCAACTCAAAATGGTCTTTGTATATATAGAATCTAGTACTATATACACACAGGAATGCACCATATTGGTCCTATAGAAGAGTACACTGTAGACTACTTCTGTTTTATGTTCGAGATACATGTTACCTAACAACACAAACTACAGCAAAATACAAAACCTCGGCCCAACAGATCTTGCCCCAAGGCCCCAGATTACCTTGTAAGGCTTGCCATTCACAAGTGCGGAGAGCGCGGAGCGAGGGATCTTTCGAACGAGTCTTTGGCAAACGCTTTCACGAAAATGGCCTTCCGGAAGGCTGCCACTGGACCAATACTCTCTCTGACAAGACCAACTATCTCTGCCACAAGGTCCTCTTCTGCCTTGTTCACACCTGCAGTAGCAGAAGTACATTTACAGCCGTGTTTAACACCAACCAGGCACATTGCATACATCGTGCGCTGCAAGGGTAAAAGTCTAACCTGAGAGCACTCGCTTGCAGAATTGCATTCATGCATAACGCATGTCACTGTCATCAAAATGTGATCCCATACAAAAAACCTGCAGTTCTGCAGCTCTCAAAAGAGACATACGGCTGTGTTTAATGCAAATGCATTGGGGTTTTTTTTAAATAAAAATGCAGTCATTGTGCAGGCAACACAGTAGTTTTTAAGTTGTCTCCTTTTGAAAACCACTGTGTTATATGTACAGGGATGGAGAAAACTGATTCACTCGCTGTCAATAAGGTGCAGCAAGTTGGAGGCTGTGCATGAATCGGTCACCTCAACATGAAGGTTCACTTGCCCAGCCATGTATATAGCTTTTAACTATTCCTCTGGCGCTATCACAAATGTGTGCAGCCTCGGATACAAAAGCACCTGTCAACCAAGCACCTACTATCAGTTTGCTGTCTTGCCCATCATGACTGAAACTAACTTGCAACAGGGAGATGCAGCTTCTACATTTAACAAAATATATGTGAGGGATTCTGTTTGTATTTATTTAAAAAAAAGAAACAAACAAACAAACATACCAAAAAAATAAAAAAAATAATAATTGAATTGAATGAGTTAGCATCCACTCGAATCACGCCCGTTTGAATTAACAGTGCTACTCGTTTCCCGCCTCTCCCTTCCAGCCAGCAGGCAGAATTTGATTTGGACCAATCCAAGTAAATAAATAGGGTGGGGGAAATGTCCTTGTGAAACAAACATAAATATGTAGTTTGTTATACAAAGAACTGAAGATTATATAACAAAACATGTATAGTGTGTGTGATCTATTTTTATTTTTATTTTTTTCGTGTTGCAATATATATATATATATGTTTGGTTCCCTTGGTGAGTGAATGGTACGTTCCAGGCGCTCAGTCCCATGGAACAGTTGCTCGCGCTCGGAGTTGTGAAGAGAAGTTGTTGAGAGTCATGGCGGGTTGGATGTCTTTTCATTGCCACAGGAATAATCTGTTTTTAACCGGATTGAAAGCGACACTTTTGATTTTCATGTACAACCTTTCTGGTAAGTGAACATGTTTTGTTCAGACGCAGAAGTTAAGACATAACAGACTGCACGTAAGAAGAAAAAAAAAATAGTTTGTCAAGTGGTCAGATAGTTGCGTTGTGCTACTGTGCTTGGTGAGACTGTCACATACATGCAGAAGCCTAACCCTTTGAGGTCCATTTATTAATCGCGCGTCAGGCACGCCAGGTCTAATTTATTTTCAAACGCGCAGTTAATTTTAGACGCGCTGTTTAAAAGTATTTTTTTCCACAGTCAAACGGGTTTAAAAGGCCCTGCATATCAACAAAGCACTCACTAGGCATCTCCAGCCCCGCCCCACCCTTTCGTTCGCTATATCGTTCCCACTCGGCCATTGAATGGTTTTCTCGACTTTTTCCGGAGAAAAAACGACTAAAACCCGTTTTTTGCGTTTCTATAATGATGTCGGACAGGGTCCGACAATGGACCTGATAGGAATAATTGCAATGTCGGACCAGGTCCGACAATGGACCGGAAAGGGCTAAAGTTATGTCAGTTCTTGCCAAAAGTGACATCTCTCGTAATACTGGGATAATATGTATTGTTTACATGCATTGGCACGCTTTGAAAAACCAACCTATCGCTGTACTCTGCCACATTATTTTGTTGGGCTTTTTTTTTTTAAAAAAAAAAAAAAAAAAGAAAATCGGAATGGAATTTGACCCGCTTGTCGATGCAACCTTTAGCTAAATAACATTTCTGTCAATACTAACAAATTATGATTGCAAGGCCTACCGAAGTATTCTTATTGTAATTTGCAAAATAATTTTTCAGTCTATACTGTGTTGTTTTAAAAAAAAGTTAATGGCATATAGATTGGACACTGAACACATTGCAATTTGGGGAATCTAAAGTATGGTGTGTTCTCCATCCTACTGAAAAGTCATAGCGGGACCAGTACTGTATAGTTTAGGATAAACAGTGCCCCATATCGGCAATTATGATTTAGTGTTTCGATACAGTACATTTGATATGATTGATAGTAAGATCCGACTTGATTTGTGACATGTTGAATTGTAGGTTATGGAATGGTAGTGCTGGTGGGGTGACCTGCGGCTGCCATGGAAACCGCATTACGTGCATCTATTAAAGGTCTACATGCATACAGCTCTTGTGTGTTCAGGTGCCTTTTTACAGTTCTTTCGTGCACTATTATGCCCGATGCTTCTAAGTCTTTATTTAAGTCCTTTTGCTGTTTGGATGATTCTCCTACCTGCTGTACACAATTTTATTTGGACACCCACTTCTTTCTTTCAAGCGTCTCAGTTGAATTTGTTCTGTGGTACTTCTTGATTTATCGCTCTGATTGTGGATTTTGGTATTCCATATTTCTTTTGATATTGTTCTGTAGCCATTTCTTTTGTTGTAGTTTGCTACGAGTGCTTTTGAATCCAACTCATTTGTCTTGACCATCTGCTGTGTTGCCAAAACAAAACATTCTTCTTTAACAGATGTTGGAAATAATTACTTCTTTTTCTGGCTCTTGACTTTATAATGCAGCTTCGTTACTTTGTAATGGTTTTCAAATGATATATTTTTTAATGAATTCTAACATTTTTACAGACTTTTAAAGTAAAGGTGCTGTGACAGGAAGGTCGAGTGGTGACGTCCCCCAGACCAGGAATTTGAAACAGACCAGTATTGCAGGTCGAAGCGCTGGGCACGTATTTATTTAAATAAAAAAAAAAAAAATCAAAAGGACGTCAAACACAGCTCACAGCGCCAAAATTAACAGTTTGAACAAAAACGAACCACAAACTCAAAACCCTGACACCAAACAAGTATAGTGCTGGTCCTTCCAGCATGAGTAGCAATTGTTTCTTTTAAACCTCCTTCACTCTCTCCCTCATTCACTTTCCTCCTCTCTGAACACCCACCCCCAACACAGACAAGGTTATATACAAGTGGCCATCTCCGAATTGGCAATCGTTTAAGCAATTCGGAGATGGCCACCTTCTTCAAAAGAGTTTTAACATGCGTGGTCGACAGCCAATTTGTCGATAAATCATTAGGTGCCGACCACGCATTCTCATGGGATGAAGTCGAGCTCCAAACATCGCCTCTGCTAAACCACATCAAACTATAGCAACAACATTGCTTTTTTAAATTAACACAAACCAATACATTTTTGTCCTGCCCTACCCTGCCACATATTTAATATTTACATGCAGGGGGTGCCAGTACTTTGTCTTAAACAAATATTTGAAATTGTTTAAGTTGAATAGATCGGATGTCTTCGACAGTATGACGCTAGATAAGAGAATGTGATTATCGCTGTAGATCAGATGTATTAGCCTAAAAAAAAAAATAATAATTTAAAATGAATTATAATTATGCGTATAATTTATATTAATAAGTAGATCGGATATAGTCGACAGTATGACGCTTGATAAAGGAACGTGAACATCGCTGTAATATATATTAGCAACAAATATTTAAAATTAAATTTGTAAGTAGCCTGTGATATTAATGTATTTTTGTTTGTGTAACAAATGTTAACTAGCAAAATGTGTTCCATATTTAACGTTATTTTGCATTTCTGGGGGTGTTCTTGTTTTGGGAAGCACTACTGTATGGACAGCAGGTATGCGAGCGATTTTCTAAAAGTCAAAGCGTGAGTTTTAGTCATGGAAAAAATGGAGCTCCATGCTGCGATTACTAACTAGGCCATGGTGCACATCAATCACATGATGTGAAAATGTTGCCTATACAGTATTATGCACTTTGTTGTTTGATTTATTTTTACATACAGTACTTTGTATAATTAAAGATTGACAACATTTTGACATGTAAAATCATTTAATATATAAATAAATCTCCGCGATCACACACAAACTACACCTGATTGACAATGATGTTATAGAAACATAAAAAGACAGGGGTTTAAAACAATTTACCACATAGAGTCGATCCCACATTTTAAAGTTCATACGAAAAGACAGTGGCACGAACACACACCAACATACACAGTCTTGCAAATAAAAACGGGCAGATAAAAATAAAAAGCCATGCAGTGAACCTCCCCTTTAATCAAACTGTTGCCCCGCCTTACTTTTGCCTACTTTTGCATTACTGCGCTTGCGCGATCAACTTATTTCCTACGACACCGGCACACACCAATACAGGAAATGTCAGCTTTCGCTGTAGAAGATGTTAAAATATGTTTATGAAGCACTTGTCTACAGACCAGTAAATACGTTGGAAGCACTTGTCTGTCCAAACGTTTGACTGTCACGGTCAAGCTTTAAAGTCGAACTCTGCTGTACCTGTGACAGTAGGAGGTTTTGTCTGTAAATGACCTGCAGATAGAGCATACAGTGGTTTCCCTGGAGACGGGTCTTGCATAAGGTCTATGAGCCGAATGGCTGTAAATTGTAGATCAGCCCTGAAGGTTAAACATAATTCAATATTTTTACTTTCAGTTACTACTGTATATGTAGGCCAGCTTTATTTAATTCAAGGTCTAATTTTAAGAGAAAAAAAACAAGTTGCATGATTTGATTGAGAGGTGCTGTAAATGTTTTTCCAAGTTAATTTTTTTTTTGTGAAACTGAGATTTTAAACCACCTTGCTTGCTACATTTGTGTGTGACATTTTTATTTATGTGTTTGTTCTTTTTATCTGCAGGGGTCAGCACAGAACGAGTTATAGTTGATCCACATATTACAGCAATTTTGGGAAAAAGATTGAGCTGATGTGTGTGGTTCACGTTCAAGAGACACTGGTGCTGATTTCTTGGGAGAAAGTTCACAATGGAGGTACACAAACACTTGCTGTTTTTAATCCGACATACGGAATCTCTATTCCTGAGGAATATCGGGATAAGGTTTCATTCAAAAGCCCCTCTGTGAATGATGCAACCCTAATACTGGAAGAAGTGAGCTTTACTGATGCTGGAGAATACACGTGCAAGGTGATGTCCTTCCCTTATGGGAACACACAAGCATGGACCACAGTTACTGTAATGGGTATGTATAATACTGTAAGAAAAATTGAAAAGTTAGTGGTGGGATGGGCATGTTTAAAATTCAAAGAAATATTCTAATGAACTAATATCTGAAAATATGTCCCAGCACTACTGTAAATGAGGTATGATCACAAAACAAAACTTGTATTTTGTCACCATTTAATTAATTTATTTTTTGCCTCTGAAAACAAATTGTTACTTGTGATGTTATAGGATTTGGGGTAAAATGGGTGCAAGAATACATTTATTTGTGTGCATGTGTGTTTTATTCCTGTTCATTAAACAGATCATTCATGATGTGCTTGTGCATATTTGTAGAGAAGGTCCTTTACTCTTTTGTAAGTGTTCATTGGCAGAAGATTGCAACGAAATGTGCCACATTTAATAACTACATGTTTGTTTAGTTTCCAATCAAATTAGTCCTCCTTTAAACTGAGACATCACTAAATAAGGGCTGCCCTAGAATGCTTTTTTATTCTATTTATACAGTAGTATATAACAGTAAAACCTTAAAACAAGGATATTGCAATCACTTGAAAAAATTGAATTTATTAAAACATTAATCCGTATGGCTAAATCATTAACTTTAGAAGAAACACACCTTTTCTACATCTCCCCCTTCTCCTGCGATTGTGGCATGCAAACCTCAGAAGCAGAAAGGGGTGCAAAAAAAGAACCCCCAAAAATATGGATGTGCACTTTGAAGAAGGATTACCTTGTATCTTTCCACAGTGGAATAATAGGATGCTATGCAGTGATACTGCATGACCTGTAACAATACAATTTTATTTTTATCACATGATTCTTTTTTTGGTACTTCTTTACAGCGTTTGCAAATTTAAACTCATGGTCTATAATAATTGCTTATTGAAATACAATGTGTGTTTCTGGTTGCCAGCATCAATAGCAAGTGACAAACCTTCATTAATGTCTTGTTGAGTTTTAAAACTGCCAGACAGGACTGTTACTGTGGGTTTGAGGAATAGACTCTTGTTTTCAAATATAAGTAAGCAGATTCGAGATAATATTTGTTTTATATTTTAAACTTTTAATTTTTTTTTTCTCCGAAAAACAAGCTGTTTGCAAAGACTGAACTTGCTGCCATTGTTTTAAATCTTTTTTTTTTTTTTGTCTGCTTGGGATTTAACATTGTTCCAATAAAAAAAAAAAAAATCTCCTGTGTTGCACAACAGTCTATGAAAAGAGGCTTAGCCCTTGACAGACGGCCCATTAAATCTGTCGAATTAGATTGTGTTACTTTTCTTTCTTTTTCAAATTAACATAATGCCTTCGTCCGACCAAAACATAGTTAGTCAAATATAAACCAGGAGCCATATATATCATTTTTTTAGCAGTGTTTTAGTTTTAGCATTTTTTTTTTTTTTTTTTTTTGCCAGGAGATTTAGCGATCAAAAGTACAAAGATTACCTGAAATCATACTAAATCGCCTAAAATGTTCATAAACCCAAAAAGAAATTAACAAAATATTTACTGCTGTGAAATATCCATCGGAGAAACTTCAGGGATCGATTGTATAAAGATCGCTCAGTAGCTATAGTTTGATTGATTTTTAAAAGAGCACATGTTACCGGAGACATACTAAATCTCTCTTCATAACCAAGAATGCTTACCAACCCAAAATAACACATTTTTTGTTAATGGGATGACAGAAGGAGGAGATCTCTTCGACGATGAACTTCTTCACACTAATTGTAGTAAATGATCTAAAGCAGATGAGCCTGCGCACCTGTCAAACAAGTTTATGTAAAATCAAAACCATGCATGGTATTTATAAAATTATTTCTGATCCTAGTTCCTGAGGGTTGTGGTTACCACTAGTAATTTTACAGTTTTTAGGTATGACATCACTAAATTACACATGAGGACATTTCTAAAGGAAAATTAATTCATTAATACAGTTAATTAATTAATACAGTTGAATTAATACAGTACACGGCCAGGATCTTGAGTAACTTTTCAAAAATGGAAAAAATACAACCTTGTATCTCAGTTTAAACTGTATTCAAACAAATTATTGCATGGATTATATTGCTGCTGAGCAATAGCAATCACACTTGATGAAAGCATTAGATTTTTTTTTTGTTTAGTTTCTTATTATCTGAGTCAAGTTATGCTTCATACTTCATGTGTTTTTTTTCTTTTGTTTTTTAGTTGAGCCCAAGATAAGCATGTCACGTGGCGCTGATCCATTGATAGATGGGGGAAATGAGACAGTAGTCGCTGTGTGCACAGCTGAAAATGGAAAACCTGCTGCAGAGATCACCTGGGTGTCTGAGGTTTTTGGAGAACCTGTTCAAATCTTGACTGACAAGCCTAATGACTGTGTAACTGTTGAAAATCGGTACAATTGGAAACCAACCAGGTTTGCCCAAGGAAAGCAACTTACTTGTGTGATTCGTCACCCAGCATTAGAATCGGAGATACGGATTCCATTTACCCTGGATGTCTTGCGTAAGTACAACATTTAATAGATTGCTGTTTTTTTTTATTATTACAGTTGTAAACATGTATTTCATATATTGACGGTTAGTTCAAATTTACATCAGCCATAGTCATTTAGTCAACCTAAGCATTAAAGAAAGAGAAGGTGAGGGGCTCCCGAGTGGCGCATCTTGTACTCTACGTGAGTCTGGACATCGCCGGGGGGGGGGGGGGGGGCTGTAGCTCTGGGTGGCTGAATTGGTGAGTCTGCGGTGTGTAGAAAAGCGGGCGGATAGGACAGTGTGTGTTTGTCTTCGCCCCTCCCAAGTCAGCTCAAGGGTGGTAGCGGTGAGCTGAGCTAAACAAAATAATTGGACATACTAAATTAGGGAGAAAATAACAAAAAAATAATTGGTGACTACTAAATAAAACAAATTATGCATTATGCTCATATAGTAATGGCATAGTAGACCTGAG
>CM072706.1:289056-418605 GCA_036884735.1 Huso huso | reverse complement strand
TCGATTACATTCAGATATACCCCAAAGATCGCCGTTGGTAAAACACTTTTGGTCTAAATATTTAACAAGTCGCAGTGACGAGATGGGAACTTTATCAACGGGTGAAGCGTTCTCCCGTTCAGCTGGCAAATGGAGCATGGTTTGAAGCGCTGGGTGTGTAATTCAGTATGTTAACGTGGGAAACGTTATTCAGCAGGTTTTCATTCCATCGTGAAGCAAAAATCAGTTCATTCTATAAAGAGATGCTTCTAATATTAGTGTATCCGCACCCCTGGAATTGTTTTTCATCAGCGATCGCTGTTCCCACAGCGTGTGGAGAGCAGCTCTATCACCCGACAACAAAAGTGTATTCAGACCCCAGCAGGGACATACAGTCCAGCCGGGGATCCTTCTCGTTTATATCTCTAGTGAAATAGAAGCGAATGGATTTCAAAACTGATGAAGTATATATTTGAAGTTACAATGTAGAAACAAAGGGCAAAAATGTCTATTTAAAAACTGCCGTTTATTTAAAACGAAATACTCCTTGTAAAATTGCCTGTGCTTGCTTTGAAATCATCTCTCCTTTTCTGGATGCGTTTTGTTGGTTCCGGTGATTTTTTTCCCTTCCGTGTGAGCCAGGAGTTGCTTTATCGGAGTGCCTGTCTGGTTTTGCGGTTGCACGCATACAGGGGCAAGTGATATCCGGCTTACTGTTGAATCTGGGGCGCGGTCGGTTCAGAAGTTTGGGTTCGTATCTCTCGAGGTTCTGCTGTAGTTTTAGAAATCTGGGAAATTTCAACGAGTTGAGGCACAGGAGTGTTGAGATTTACCTACCCAGCTCGTGAAAGGGAACAGAGTTCATTCATAAATGTTGATACGCTTTTTTGCCTTAACTTGAATGGAACAATATTGATAACACTTCAAACGCTGGGAAATCACGGCGCTGCAGATAGGGGTGTGAACCTCTCATGACAACAGCAGAACAGAACTGGGAGGTGTTTTTCACCCTCCAGCAAAAGCTGCAGCGCGGTTTAAATGCTGCGGAGAGCCACAAGCCTTGTGTTACTGCGTTGCTAACACGAGAAAGGCTGGCGGGGCTTGTGTTTAAAACGGGCCGTTTTGTTTGGCTCTACAGTTGTTGTTGTTGTGTTTTTTTTAACGTGCCGCTTTGTTTTTGACAGAACGGGTGTTCGGTCAGTAAAGGCTCTGCTTGGAACCCCCGATGTTGCGCTTTTTGTTTTTATTTTTTTATTGTTTTTTATTTTTGTAAAAATAGAAATCTTAAGGGAGTACTTGATCTGACGATACAGTGACCCGTGTTTGTATATTTGCGGCGCTATTAAACAAAATCGCCTGCGGTTTTGTTTTTTAGTTATTTTTCTGTGAGTGTGAAGATGCTTTCGTCTGGGTTAAGGGGTGTAATACAGGATAGATCAGCTAAAGTGGCATTTTATATGAAAGTGAAAGAGAGAGAGAGCGGCATCTGGTGGTGTGCCACATCTAGTTTCCTTTTCTTCAATACACTGCAATACACTGCTGTCCACTAGGCGGCGGTGGCACTTACCAATACAAATAGGGAGAATAGCAGCCCTTTACACAGACTAATCAGATAATACAAAATAATGTATTTGAGTGATTGCAGTAGGGAGCACTGTGAATATTAAACCACATGTATTTGAAGCTGCTCACCCTTTAGTAGACTGTGACGCACTCTGAATTCGGATGTTCAAGTCTTTTGAACAGAAAGCCAGCACTGACGCCACAGGGTGTGGTTTTTTAATTACCCTTCAGGGTGGCTGGCTGATCATAAACAGATAATATCACATTTAACGTTGATCTAAAAAATGAATATTAGACATGTTTAATAATTTGTTCCTCTGATTGTGATTTTTCTTCAGGCTGAAAATAAAAGAAATCGTTATATAATACTGCGGAAGGGTGGTGGGTAATTCACTGACACACGGGAGACAGACAAGTTTTATTTGCAAACACCACTGGTGCCCAGTTTTATTATTTTAGACATTTGTCTTATTGCCTGCAGAGGGCGCTGTTGTCCAAATACGAAATGAAAAGGAAAAGAAAACACAGTAATAAACTACAAAACACAAAGTGCTGCTTACGAGGGTCCGGGTCAGCGAGGGGCTCAAACCAACGCTATTTATATATATATATATATTATTTATATATATATATATATATATATATATATATATAATAAAAGTTCTGATCGACTATGTTCACCTACCATTTCGTTCCAAACCATCAACTTTTCATTCTTTCCTTTCTGTACTTGATACTTTATTTTGTACTTTTATCTCGTCCTGACCTGCTCGCTTCTATTTCTTTATCTCAAAATGAGATCCCCACTCTGTTTACAGCAACAGACATCCCTCCTCAAGCCGCCCTCCTACCCGGGTAAACGCCGCGCCAGGCTTCCCGCTGCAATAAACCGCCCTCACCAATCAAACCCGTCGGAAAAATAATTGCCCAGCCCTTCGCACACAGTATTTGTCGATTACTTACCTCCCACTAAACTGCCCAATCAAGGCCAGAGAACGGGATAACACCGCAGCTACAGACGAGTGTTTACAGTGAAATGGCTAGTACAATTTCTTCCCCAAAAATTGACTATTAAAAAAACAATTTTGTGATAGAAGATTGTGTGTGCAGAATCAGCCTAATCACTTTTTATCTTAAAAGATAAAAGCGCAGTAATAAGAAATGACAGTCACTATAATGTACTAAAAAATCGTTGCGCGCAGCACACCCACACGTGTGTGTGCGCTATTTAAAATGTAGAGAATAAAACAGGAAGCAGTACAACATTTAAAAGAGGCAGTTTGTCAGTTGTACTTTACTATGCATACTAATCGTTAGGGTGGTTTTACAATTGGCAATTATTACTAGCAATTACTTCTAGCAATAGTTGCTAGCAATTAATTGCCAGCACATTTTTAATCAATAATTTCATGGCAGTGACAAATTCAATACATTTCTATTGGGTATTTAGGTAGTATACTAAATATATGTTACATTTTACATATAGTGGTGTTGAATTTCAAATTGATAGCATATCTATGCAAAGTAGGTATCCTTGTAGCTCCGCACTCTCGGTACAGGCAGCAGTGTGGGAGTAGTGGTTAGGGCTCTGGACTCTTGACCGGAGGGTTGTGGGTTCAATCCAGGTTGGGACACTGCTGCTGTACCCTTGAGTAAGGTACTTTACCTAGATTGCTCCAGTAAAAAAAAAACCCAACTGTATAAATGGGTAACTATGTAAAAAAAATAATGTAATTGTATGTAAAATAATGTGATATTTTTGTAACAATTGTAAGTCGCCCTGGATAAGGGCATCGACTAACAAATAATATAATAATAATAATATGATATTTGCCCTAAATGTTACATACAATCTCCAGATCTATGTTTAAAAAAACAAATATAAAAAAATAAGTTGTAATACTGTAACATACCCTTGTTATGTGAATCCGATTTCCATTAATCAACACCCTATCAAAGAACTTACAACCACTGGCCTATGCCCTTTAACATCTGTTCAACAAGACATTTGCTTTGGACCCTTCAACCCCTACTGTCATAAACACAGGCACATGCTGGTATAAACATGGTAAAAGAGATGGCCCCATTTCCCTACAGAACCGCGGTGCATGCGGGCAACATATGTATGTTGCAGGCAACATGAGATTTGCCATATAACCTTACAAAAAAAAAAAAATCTTTAAATTAGAAAACAGGAGAAAACAAAAAACATCGTTTCCGTATCTGATTGCAACGTGAATGACACATATTACTACTCTGCATATTAAAAGTAGTGAAATACAAAACTTGTAAATATCTCTTTTTTGGCGAAATACAGCACTTTTATTAATACAGTATTTAATTATGATGTGAAACTTCTGCCGCAGTCTTTCTGATATTTCTCTTACTGGCAGCACAATTTGTACCGGTAGAGAGAACTTAAAAAAAGGCTGCTGGCACTAGATTTTACACTGGTTCTAGTCACTCTGCAAGTCATTTTTATTGTGCAGTTATTTGTGATAGGAAAAACAAAACTGACAATGTTACAAAACTTAGTAAGACACTACCCAGAGGGTAATAAAAAGGCTCTTTAGTAACATTACTGTTGTGTTTTGTTTCCCTTTCACAAATTGCCCCTGGAGGAAACAGCATGTATAAATAGGTGTCATGTTTTATTTTGGAAATCTGTTTATAAAAATAAGAAGAAAAAAAGGATGGGTTTCAATTAGGCCTTGACTTTTCCCCTCAATCATTGATCATTTTTGTAATTAAAATTAACTTTTCATCTAAATTTCAAGGGCAAAATTCAGGCCTTATTGACACCTGTCATTGGACAAAAAACAAATCTAAATTGTACCTCCTGCAAGTGATTTTAAATGACCTCACCGGAGTTAAATTTGCACTTGGGAGACAGATGAGCTTTGGGAAAAATATAAATAAAAATCAAACAAAACAAAAAATACACCGCTAAAGAAATGTGAAAACTAAATTAAGAAAATTACCTTGTTTGTTAGGACATTAACTTACTGTTGAGCAGGTTGTCTGTAATGTAGACAAAGAATGGCTGAATGCACACAATCAGAAATTTTCAAGAGCAGACGATTGTGACAACTGCCATATCAGTAGTTGTTTCAAGGCAAGCCATGATGCCACAAAAGCTCATTTTAGAACAGTTACCTTAAATTAAGGCATGCTTGGTGAGTGGTTAAAAAAACAGGTTTGTAACCTTGGATAAAGACGTCTGCTAAATAAACAAATAATAATAATAATTGAGATATACACCTCATTTCCAAAATAAATAAATACAAACATCTACTGGTATTATTAACGTTATTGTACCCAAGGCTTAATTACTTGTGATTACATATTTGACCTTGAGGAATGAATGTATTATATAGATGACGATTTACAGCTACGGTTAAATATTTTATAATTTAATAATAAGCGCGATTCACCTTAGTCCACAAGGTAGTATCAGCTACATACAACGACCTTTTAAGATGATTAGCATGACATCCAGAAGTGTGCCTAGCACTCTGGAAAAGGTGGATTGGGCGATCCATCCAGACATTCCAGCTGTGGTCTGAAAGGAACCAGAGGCCAAGGTCCCTGCAGGTGTGTGCTTTTATATAGCTCTTAATTACTCGCTTCTGCAATGGTTTGCACCTTGTAAGAAGAGATGTAAAGTTTTTGGAGGGTCAGCAATTGCCTAAGTACAAGGCTAAATCCTTACATCACATTATAATGTTTGCACCGCTAATGTCCGGAGCCCACCCAATTCTGTGCTCTTTTCATTTGAATGCATTTCAATATAAATTAATGGATTCATTTAGCGAAGTGGAAATTTGATAGCGGGTGCAGAACACCAGGTGAACCCCATTCTTTATATATGGTGCATTTTAGCAGCCTCTAAAATCAGACTTTACAGCTGCTAAACACGACTGACGGCAGCATATGGGGGTTTTGCACCCGCAAATCACTTTGTGCATAAGAATAATACTGGTGTTTAATTGAGAATACTGCAATGAAGTTAAATGAGGTTAAAGTTGGTTTATTCATGGTCTTGTTTCCAAAAGTTAGAAAGCTAGCCAGTTGTTAAAAACACATTTCTCTTAACAAACAATTTTCTTGGTTATTTAACAAAACCCATCAAGATATTGTAGGGTCTACTATAGCAGAGCCCCATTCTCTAATAACCAGGTACAGTAAAGGACTCCTCGGGTCTGCTGGCTTAACACTGAAACATGAACATTGAAAAACAGAAACAGGAAAACCCCTGGCAATGAATTACAGTTTCAAAAATAAGAATCTCATTAACACAATCAGTTTTACTGGTGCCACTGCAATTGTCATACTTAGAAAAAAAAATGGACACTCTGGGGTATAATTCTCAAAGGCTGTTTTTTTGTTTGTTTTTTTATCACATTTTTTAAAATAATTAAAATATATATATATAAAACAAAATAAACAAACACCTAATAATTTTACAAAACTACTAAGTAATATAAACAAAGTTTTTTTTTTTACATTTTCAAGCCGTTCGGTCTGTTTTGGAACAACAATGTGAAATTTATCACCTTTCAAAAATAGAAAATTCTTTGAGAATGTGCCCAGTTTGACCATTTTTATTTATGTAAATTTCCACAATTATTAGTTTCAATTGCATGGAATATAATATAACCATTTCTGCTATTATAAAAATAATAATAATAACAGTTAGTGAAGTATTTTTTGTGTTTTTATTTTTTCCAACAAACAGTGAACCAACCTTGGCTTGAACTGCCTTTTACAAAACAAATGATTTTGTTGTATAATTCTGTAAATACTTCCATTTTGTTATTTAAAATAAAACTGGTTATATTTAAACATCAGAAGAACTCTACACCCCATACAGACCGGTAGTGTTTTGTCTCAGTGCCGATAACACAGTTGACAGCTCCATAGCTTTCAAACTGGCGATCTCTTTGACTGTACACAGTGCAAGTCCTGGGTGGGAATACGCACACAATCTTTTAGAAACCTAGACAAACAGAAAATAAGCAGGGATTTGTCAAAGAAACCAGTCCACAGCATCAAACTGCTTCTTTTCCTATCTGAAATTCAATGAACTTGTTAAAACGGACTAGCTTAATTGCAGAGATGTGGAGGACAATCAATGGAGTTGTGGTATTTGGCAATGATATTTTAATGACAATCAGCTGAATTATAAATGTTTTCAGTGGGTTAAACGACTTGAAAACAGCTGATTATTTCACTGATTCACCACTAATGGTTATTTAGCTCTTACAACCTTTACATATTTTTCAGCCCATTGCATAATTTCAATAAACTAGTATTTTGAAATAAAACTATAAATACAAAACAGCCACGATCTAATTTCTGGCTGGGCACGTTTATTTCATTTGCATTTGGAATTGTCCATAACTTCAAAACACCCAAACCCTGTCCTCTGCAGAAGGCACAAGCTGAAAAAAATCTGTCTACTTTCGGATTACGCAAACCGATCCAGACATTGAAAATTAGTAATTCAAAAACAACTATGCTAGAATAGACTAAACCTCAACACAGACCATCCTTTTCAAAGCACTCACTTGTCTAGGGAAGAGGTAAGGTGCATCCGTTTCTACAACTATTCTGTCCAGTGGTATCCTTTTCACCGCCTCTTTGGTTTGGACAGCGTGACGGTAGGTGACCATTGCACTGAACCCCACTGAAAGATTAGGAAACTCCTCGAGAAAAGGCTTGATCACATCATAGCTGTTTGTGAAGCCGTGCCTGAAGCAAGAAACATGCAGCATTCAAAATGGATTACACAAACTGTTCTCCACAACAGCCTACAAGGTCGTGCCTTTTGGCCGGGTTTCTTGTGAGACAGCTATAATTTGTGTTACAGTATATCCTGTGAAATGTAACCTGAACCACAAACCTCAGGCCAGCGATTATGTGTATTTCCACAGATGTAAAAGTACAGATATTAGCACTATGGGGTCACTGGACACATTATGAAACCCTGAACACAGCCCTGTGTTCAGACTTTGATTAAACTTGTTACCTGGAATGATACAGATTTTGGTGAAAACTGTGACCCTCTTCTGAACCCCCTGTTCCAATGAAGCTGTAATCTAAAACGTTTTCCATTAAAATCATCCTAGGTGTCAGGTTTAATAAACGTCTGAGGCATTGCTGTGTTCAAATTAACCTTCGATGAATTGAGTTGTGACGGAATGACACATTTTATAACCATTCTCCTCCAGACAGTGGTTTCCTTGTTTTCATGCTAGTGACTCGGAGGTAATTTAGTTGTGTTGGCTACCTGTGTATCTTGTAGTCCCTGGGCACAAGCCTCTTCATAATCTCAAACAAGTCTTCATCAGCATTCCTGCAGTGTATAACAAGGGGCTTCCTCATAGATACCGCCAAGCGGAGCTGCCTCTCAAACACCTAGAGAAGACAAACAAGACACCTTGCATTAAATATTACCTCACCAGCTTTGGTGTAAGAAAACTTCACTATACAAAATAGAAACTTTACTCCGATTGAAAGCCTACAAGAAAACCAGCAGGAATATAGTGCAGTGCAGT
The DNA here is from genome assembly GCA_036884735.1 of Huso huso. Lineage (NCBI taxonomy): Eukaryota > Metazoa > Chordata > Actinopteri > Acipenseriformes > Acipenseridae > Huso > Huso huso. Next base: position 410,503 of record CM072706.1, on the reverse strand, counting down.
ACAGTATGTTCTGAATTTAAAAAGGTAAAGGGGTTCTATCATGTCTTTTTAGGAGTTTTCTTGATACGGAAAATCATTAAAAAATTGCAGGTACAATTTATTATCTGTCAACTCCCTGGTTCCAATTGGATAACCAAGGTTTTACAGTAGATCAAAACACTGACTCACACAAATAAGATGATCATTTACTATACCTGTTTTTGCTTTAAGACTTCTGTGCTGCACCTGTGTGAATAGTCCAGTCCCATTTCGCCAAACGCAATTGCTTTGGGGTGTCTCATAGCATCAATTATGGCTCTCTCGTGTTCTGCTGTATAGTAACGAGCAAAGTGTGGGTGACAGCCAAAAGCCCCCCAAACTTTCTCTTCCCTCAGCAAATCTTCCCAGAGACGCTCTCTAATGATGCGACGGGGATTACAAAAATCAGCAATGCAACCTTCGAATTCCACAGGGAAAGTGCTGTGGTAGAGGTTCCGGAATGCAGCAAAGGTCCCTTTAAAAGTCAGCTTGGCATACAGCCTATCCAGATGGCAATGCGTGTCAATAAAACCGTGCTGCCGAGGTCTTGTGGATGTGTTGGTGAAATCGCATGCCGGTGTAGAATTCAATGAGGTGGAACTATTGCCCTCAAAGGTTGAAATATCAAAGATTGAATTAGAAGAAGCCACGCCGGAGTCTAAATTCCTCCAGGTGCCTTCTTGCGAGCAGCCAGAATAGTCAAAAGAATACGACTGGGAGGCCCTTTGATAAAAAGAGCCAGCATTCCTGGAGTTATACAGTGGCAAAGGGGTACTGACTCTGTATTTCTCAGAGAGCCAGTAGAAATCATTGCAGGAGCTGCTTTGATAGCCACGGCTCCTGTTCATCATGCTGGATGATGCAGTGGGCGTTTGGTGTCTACCACGCCAGTTCTCTGGTTGACTGGTCCACAGGCTCATACAGGAAGGCAGAGGGTTCCCCATATATTCAAGCGCTGGAGGTGAATCATCGTACTTTCCTTTCTTCAGGCTGCTCGTAACACAATCCTCGTCTTGTGAAAATGTCACTACAGTGACCGGGTCATCGACATCCGACCGATCAGCTCCATCTGATGATTCCTGGCCTTTCAATACAACACTCTGTTGGACAAATGCAAAAGAATGTGGTTTAAAGTCAATATGATGTCTTATAGACCTAGAATGGGGGACCTAGCCATGTTCTTGATGCTGAATTATTGGAATCCTTTTAGACTTCCAACATTTTCAGATTAATCAGCATTGAATGGTTTTTTCTCGGCTTTTTCCGGAGAAAAAAAGACTAGAAACCCGTTTTTTTTGCGTCTTTTGATGATGTCGGACAGGGTCCCACATTGGACCGGATAGGAATAATTGCAATGTCATAGGACCACAAAGGGTTAAGACGCCTAATTAAAGCACAAAGTGGTCTGACATTTTCACACAGGAGTGCCTGTTGTTTCTATATATTACTGGCTACTGACTGAAAATCAAAATTCTTTCAACCTGCGGTTTTCATGCAGGCAGGTATATAAAGGATATCAATAACAAATATTGATGTGTTCCAATACATTTGCACACTACTGTATCTTACTGCAGTTTCTACCAGATATAACATTGTTTAGCATCATTTAGAGTATAAGAATGTTATGTAGAGAAATGCTCATTGGATTTTGATTGGTTAGGACATTCCTCCTTGAGAGTATTAGAGTGTGGGATTATACAGAGGCACCTGTATCACATGTTCACTGTACATGTGTAGAATACGGATGTGGTAGTTCACTGTACATGTCATGGTGATTTACTTTTGAATGATTCTGACAGCTCAACATTTTTTTTTTTTTTACAGTCTTGGCAAGGATGTGTGTCACTGAGAAAATGAGTTTCTTTTTTTTATTTCTTTTCAATAAGGGTAAAAAGAGAGTAATGAATAATACATTTATCTTCAGTAACCAAACCTGATACACGACATTGTGTTTTGTGGTGACCACCACATTCAAGAAAAAATGACCCGAGTTTTACATCCATCAACATACAAAGACAATTTACTTCACCTAAATACTGAATTACCTTGGTGGGAGTCTGTGGTCGAAACGACGTCTTCCAAGCCCAGAGCAACTCTTCAGTGAAGAGCGACTGTCTTCACCACCTTGAGCGTTTTGCTGATTATGTATTGAGCTTACAGCTGTTTTACACTTTGGTGTCTCCAAGCAAATAGTGTGCATACTCTCCAGGTGAGCAGAGTCAGAGGAGGCTCTTCAGAGGTGTGTACCGAGCCTCATCTTCACAGTCCTCCTCCCCCGTAGACCAGCACAACCTTGGGCAGCGATCCTTGACTTTTCTGCTTCTACTGCTGTTGTCCATATTGAGACACCTAGTCAGTCAAAACAACACAGGACAATTTGTTTTTAGTGTCAGTGTACAGCTATGGCCAAATGTTTTGCAGCCCTTTATAGAATTAACTAATTGTGCCTCAAAGTTGAATGAAACCTGCTGAATCATGTTAAGTTAACACATTGAACTACACACAGCTTTGTAGTTTTCCATATACTTAAACGAAAAACTGACAAATTGAAAAACGTGGCACTTCGAAATATAACATGAACTATTGTACTACTATTATGGCTTCCGGTAGACTTTTGTTTTTTTAATTTCTTTGATTACATTATGTTAAACAAAAGATCAAAATGATGTTGCAGTACACACTATGTTGTGTGGATCCACTCGGAGGCCGAGGTGTAAACACATACTGGAATTTAACAACACCCCCGTGCAGAATCCCTACTGGTTATTTATCGGCAGTCGTGAAGGCATGACATTAATTAACTAAAAATAATAGCAGGTTACGGTATTGAATTCAATTGTATATAACACGATAACAAAAACATTGGATGCTGTGTTTATGAACTACGGCCTGCAGGTCATGTTTGGGCTGGTTCGGTGACGAAAGATGCATTTTTTAATTACTTTGCAAGTTTAATTCGACCATATACCCGATGCGTTTTATTACTACAGTACTTTCTTACGAGTATTGCATTTTATTAATTAAGAAACTTTATTCACGAGAACTTTAAAAACAAAAAAGGTGTCACAACAATATTCAAATGTGATAAAAAAAAAAAAAAAAAAAGACACGGATGTTCAGAAAGCGTTATTTAACAATTAGCACAGCTGATACATTCCATCTTGTATATACTTAAAAAGAACAATTTGTTATTCAATTTCCGAGACGGCGTTTCACTGACGAAGTCACCCACCTGTACTTGACTTGTCAGCAGTTCCGTCTGCAGTAGGGATGGGCGGATCGATCCAAAGTATCGATACTTCCGATCCTGACGTTTCATTTTTGAGAATCGATCCTCACATAAAAATATCGATACCAGGTGCTTTCTTTAGCCAGTGGTTTTTTTTTTTTTTTTAATGAAACTAAATGTGTATCAGATATTGAAAAGTGAAAATAAAATAAAATGAAATGTGTCACATTGTTGTTTAGGATAGGAACTACTTCTCCTTCCGCCCTCTCCCTCCGCTCCTCATATCGCCTATAGGCACGCCGAGACTCACGCAGTCACTCAGTCACAGACAGTCAGTCACATCAACGAGAGTGAACACGGTTACCAGCGCTGCTCTGCTTTCATGGACGAAAGAAAACGAAGCATCGTTTGGAGTCATTTCACTCCAATAAACTGCAATGAAGCAAAATGTGACATATGTCAAAAGTGTGTAAGATATTGTGGCAATACCACAGACCTTCTAAAACACATAAAAATCAGTCGCACACGAGAGCATGACGAGTTGCAGCGGAGGCGATTAGAGGAGGGGGAGAGAACACAGATTTTTTAACGACCCTATGCAAATGGCCCTGTAAACGAAATCGGTGTGCAAACTCAATTTTGTTTATACAAAATAAAAATAAACTTCGTAGATCTGGATTAAATACATATTTGAGGGTTTAATGGTTTTTGACTATTTTTGACGTACAACACGCGGTACCAAAATAAACATTAACAAGTATATAAATATTAAAATGTATAATGTTTATGTTTTTAATTCTTAAGTGCTTTATTTACAGTGTTTCAAATCCTACACCAAACTACAAAACACCTGCGTGTGAGGGACACCAGACAATCAACACAGACGCTCCTCGAACATAAGTCATGTTAAAAGTATCTTTTTTGCTGTATTTCCAGACAGCAGAGGAGGTGTTTGAGACAGAAGAGAAGACAGGCTGATTGCTCCAATGCTGCAGACTGCAATTCCACATCCAAAGTCACCATATCAAAGGAAACCGTAAAGAGACGTCTTTGAAAAGCTGGTATGATGGGGAGAGTTTCAGCTCGAATTTTGTAAATCATTTTAAAATACATGTGAAGTGTCTGATTTTTTTTTTTAACATCTGTGAAATTTATCAAGCATAAACTATCAATTAAGACGTGTTCCTCGTAAAACATTAATATCTGCGTTTGCTTAAAAAAAATAACATTTGATGTTATCACAAAGGGATTGAAATTAATTCAGCGGCTCTGAAGTTCATAGAGGAAGCTGAACCTACAGTTTTACTGAGCTGTGATGGGAATTTCTGCCTTGAGAGGGAAAAATTACTGGACATTCGGGGTAAAATATTTGGGCACTAAATTATATATAAAAAATAATAATTAGAAGACTTTACAGTGAAAGTGACTGAAAGCAAGTGAAGAATGAGTCATGGAGTGTGTGTATGTTTGTTACAGCGTCTCAGAAGAGATGCCTCTGTTTTGAATGGTCTGAGTTTACATGGTCAGTAACACTCCACTTGTATTCGGAATACTGAATAATCCGAATATATATTCTGCCATGTAAACACCCTATTCAGAATATAAAAAGGAATATTCCTCCCTGCATAGTAAGCACATTATACTTCCAATTGCACACAGTGGAAAATCAGTCTTCCTTTGTTTTATAGATCATGGTCCAGGTGGCTTACTGCACAGACAGCCCTCAAACAAAAGTTTTTTGTATCTTGTTTTTCTGCATTTCCAGACAGCTCATTAAAGTGATGTTGTCTGCGTCATTTTGAAAGTTTGCGTTTGAAGGCCAGACAAGTGTGATTACATAATTAAATAGTGTATCAAAATGTAAACACATCAATTAACACTGTAGTTCCGTAGACTGAACCGCCCCAGGATCAAAAAACCATCCTTAGAAAAGCACCTGCACACTCAATTAAAACACTGATACAATGTTTTTTTTTAAAACAGGGAGCGCTGCCTATATAAAAGTCTCCAGAAGGCTGGGCAGCAACAGAGACCATGGATCGAAGCATCAGGTACTTCGATATGTGGATAGATTATCTCAACCTGGGGGCTGTGGTGCAGGACCTGCAGCAGAACAGCGGAGGTACCCTAGGTGTGGGTAGCGACGTGGCCCCTGGTTCCCACACGTCCATCTCCACCTCCCAGAGTGGCTGCAGTGAGAGGGAAAGCAGGACGCAGAGCCCCAGCCCAGCCGGCAGCCCCTCTGAGAGCTGCTGTGGCTTCTGCAAGCAGAACGACGAGACTGTGCAGGTGTACTCTTCTCACTGCCTCAGGACGGACGATGGAAAGGTCTGCTGCCCTGTCCTGAGGAACTACGTCTGCCCGTTCTGCAAGGCCACTGGAGACCGTGCCCACACACGCCGCTACTGCCCTCGACAACAGGGGCAGCACCAGGGACAGAACCGTGCTAAAGGGACACACTGCAACCGACCCAGACTAAAACACTGAGCCCAGCGAGGGGGAAACGCAGGGACTGAGTCATCTCTGTATGCAACAAGAACACGTTTCTGTTTCATTGGAGTTTGAATTTAAGACTTCTTGGACTTTTAATTTGTTTTCGAGGAAGTGATTGGAGTGTTTCTTCCTGTTTATCATAATTTAAATGCCTTTTTAATGACAATGTATTCGTTTTTTTTTTTTTTTTTAAAAAAGTTTCTCTTCATAATGTTGGTGTTGTTGTTGTTTGTTTTTTTAAAACACTGTTAGTAATTTTTAAAAGTGTGAGCTGGTATAAGCATATTTAAAAATGTATTCAAAATATTTATATTTTATAAAATGTGTTTTATAAAGAGGCAGGACACGGCTGTTCCTAATCAGCATCGTTTTATTAATTAATTTATTTTTTTTAAAACGATGCACAACAGACTAGGCCTGCACTATACCGTGCAGCACCACGAGGTATGCGCTAGCAGCTCAGTGCCTACGCAATGCGAGCAACGTGCACAGCACTGCCCAGACCGCGTGGTCAACACACACACCTGGTCAGCGGCAAGCGTGAAGCGTGAAGCGTGAAGCGTGAAGCGTGAAGCGTGAACCGGGGGGGGTGAAGTTTTTGTAAGCAAACATTACAGTATATAAGAAGCAAGGAAAGAAAGAGAGCACACCGAACGCACATGAACCGACACACCGCAGCGGTCAGGTTCGGCCGGCGGCTCCGCTCGGACGGGGATACGGTAGTACCTAGCCCCGAGGAAGGGAGCGCGGCTGGCCGCTGAAAGACAGAAAGACAAAAGACTCGGTCTCTTTTTCAAGAGTCGTTGATTCCGGGAAAGCGGCAAGCCAGCTCTCACCAAGCACAGTATCACAACGCAACTATCTGACCACTTGACAAACTATTTTTTTTTTCTTCTTACGAGCAGTCTGTTATATCTTAACTTCTGCGTCTTAACAAAACATGTTCACTTACCAGAAAGGTTGTACATGAAAATCAAAATTGTCGCTTTCAATCCGGTTAAAAACACATCCAATCCACCATGATTCTCAACAACTTCTCTTCACAACTCCGGAGCGCGAGCAACTGTTCCATGGGGACTGAGCGCGCCTGGAACGTACCATTCACTCACCAAGGGAACCAAACATATATAGATATATATTGCAACACGAAAAAAATAAAAATAAAAATAGATCACACACACTATACATGTTTTGTTATATAATCTTCAGTTCTTTGTATAACAAACTACATATTTATGTTTGTTTCACAAGGACATTTCCCCCACCCTATTTATTTACTTGGATTGGTCCAAATCAAATTCTGCCTGCTGGAACGAGTAGCACTGTTAATTCAAACGGGCGTGATTCGAGTGGATGCTAACTCATTCAATTCAATTCAATTATTATTTTTTTTATTTTTTTGGTATGTTTGTTTGTTTGTTTCTTTTTTTTAAATAAATACAAACAGAATCCCTCACATATATTTTGTTAAATGTAGAAGCTGCATCTCCCTGTTGCAAGTTAGTTTCAGTCATGATGGGCAAGACAGCAAACTGATAGTAGGTGCTTGGTTGACAGGTGCTTTTGTATCCGAGGCTGCACACATTTGTGATAGCGCCAGAGGAATAGTTAAAAGCTATATACATGGCTGGGCAAGTGAACCTTCATGTTGAGGTGACCGATTCATGCACAGCCTCCAACTTGCTGCACCTTATTGACAGCGAGTGAATCAGTTTTCTCCATCCCTGTACATATAACACAGTGGTTTTCAAAAGGAGACAACTTAAAAACTACTGTGTTGCCTGCACAATGACTGCATTTTTATTAAAAAAAAAAAAAAACCCCAATGCATTTGCATTAAACACAGCCGTATGTCTCTTTTGAGAGCTGCAGAACTGCAGGTTTTTTGTATGGGATCACATTTTGATGACAGTGACATGCGTTATGCATGAATGCAATTCTGCAAGCGAGTGCTCTCAGGTTAGACTTTTACCCTTGCAGCGCACGATGTATGCAATGTGCCTGGTTGGTGTTAAACACGGCTGTAAATGTACTTCTGCTACTGCAGGTGTGAACAAGGCAGAAGAGGACCTTGTGGCAGAGATAGTTGGTCTTGTCAGAGAGAGTATTGGTCCAGTGGCAGCCTTCCGGAAGGCCATTTTCGTGAAGCGTTTGCCAAAGACTTGTTCCGGAAAGATCCCTCGCTCCGCGGTCTCCGCACTTGTGAATGGCAAGCCTTACAAGGTAATCTGGGGCCTTGGGGCAAGATCTGTTGGGCCGAGGTTTTGTATTTTGCTGTAGTTTGTGTTGTTAGGTAACATGTATCTGAACATAAAACAGAAGTAGTCTACAGTGTACTCTTCTATAGGACCAATATGGTGCATTCCTGTGTGTATATAGTACTAGATTCTATATATACAAAGACCATTTTGAGTTGGTCATTTGAATGGCTATAAACCATGCTTGACTCGTTGGAAAGGATCTGAACCCTAAGTAGAGATTTGTGGATGTTAAAATGAAGGTCTTGGTTCCACAAAACAACTGCTTCATCTGCAGTCCAGAACAGTCCTTTTTATGAGTTTAATTAGGAAACAGAATCAGCTCAAAATAAAACCTGAAAACTTCAAGCCCTAATTATAAGTAAGCAAGCAGTGGTGTGAGCAGGGCAAAATGTGCAACAAATGCCCCACCCCCGGCACAGGTTTCTGATGTTTTGTTAGGCCATAGAATGTATGCTACTGTCAGAAATTCTGGGATTATCCAGTCCAAAATTGGTTAACCCTTTGCTTCCCAGTGTCCAATATATTTGACGTTGAGAAAATAGGCATACAACAGGTATGGGAACATACCCAGGGCAGTAAAAGGTTAATGATAGAATGAGCAAGATAATGGTAGAATAAACTGGATTATCCTAGAATTTCACATTTTAAAAACAATGCAATCATTGTCATTATTACTGTTGTCATTGTATTTTCTTTCAGATAACGCCTACCATTGAGGACCCAGTTGTGTTTGAAGAAATAGAAGAGGTCCTTCAGCAGAAACTGTAACTGCCATAATCATGAATATCAAGCAAGAATCCGACTTCTTTACTGCTGAGCAACAATCAGACGTACTGGTAACTTTAGAATGAAGACATGCATTCCATGGAATAGCTCAGAATATACAAGTGTATTGCTGATCGCCTCTTTGCCTTCTGTCTTAATTAAGAGATGAGTCTTGATGGTTGTGTAACTATGAGGCACTATCTCCTGATTTTACTTTAACTGAAATGTCCAGCTTTTAATGATATTTCCTTTTTTTAAAGATTTAGTTACATGTATTGTGCAATGTTTCTGATCTTAATTGCAGTATTTCACACGTTTTAAATCACTGACCTTTTGACACATCCTGACAACTGCTTTTAGATGTATCTAGTATTGCACTGCTGACCGTGGAGTGTTGATAGCAGGGTGAGAGACACTAGCATGCAAAGAGAAAGCCAGCACGGAACGGGCAGTTGTGCAAAACACCCTCTCAGGTGTGTCCCCTAGCTCATGCATTACACAAGATGGGCAGAGAGAAATCTGTTGCTTTTCATTTTCACGCACTTGTATTAAAGCAAATTATTTTCAACTGGAGATGTTCCTAGTAATCCATGCTTACTTTCCCTGATTTTAGTATATTCTGCTAAACTGCCCGTAATGTTGTCCCCAAAAGTTGAGTGCAAGTTCCACACTGTTAGTAATGTAAGTATTGAGATGCATTATAGACAATCGATGGCTTATTAAGCAGTACTGCCTGTAAATACTGTTTGATTGCCTTTTTAAATTGTAAAACAGGATTGGGATGATTTGAACAATCTTTTATGGAACATTATAAAATGAAATGCAAAAGCTCTTTTTCTTTTATCTTAGTAAAAAAGGTTAACTGTTAAATCCACCATGAAGAGTACAGAAAATAAAGTTTGCTACATTTTTCAACATGTTGTGCCTTTTTTGTGAATGTCTTTCTGGTTCGGACAACTACACCTGGTAATCAGGTAATCAGTATGGGAGCAGTAGAACACAGTACCTCTCTGATTGATTGAATAGAAAATGTGAAACAGCAATTAAAATGACATGTGAAGCTACCTGCTCCGAATGGCACCAACCAGCTGCTTGCCAAATTGACTGACCTGCAGCCAGCAACTTGACCTAGAAGACACCACTGAGGTGAAATGACCCAAGAAGTGTAACAGATAAGGCATAGAAACTGAGAACTATAAAATGTGTTTCTTTCAAAACTGCACATTTCAGACCTGTGTAGCTCATGGAAGTGCAGCTAGATTTGAATACACAGTGATACACATTCTAGAAGACAAAAATCTGTAATATTAACGAGAATTACTTTTTAATTCTAAATATTGTTCACAATAACTGGTTTTAGCCTCACAATTAGTTTTACGCATACGTTTAAGAAGCAAATGCGCTCCCCTGGACACCCCTACAAGATGCCCATCAAAGTGCACTTCTTGTAGGGTAGGGTGAAAATAGAGACCCAGGCTCTGTTTGCCTTTTATGAGAGAACACTACAAAACATATTACCTGGAAGGTTCTGGAAGGTTTGTCGCCCTCGTGTGGCGGAACACGTGTACCGCAGCGTGAGGCAACGCTGTGGAAATGCAAATAAATCAAATCCATTGAATCTTTGATAGAGAGACTTTGAAACGCAGCAGGACCGGCCAAAGCCTGAACAAATCAATTCAAACGCAACAGAGGACATTCTATTCTGAAAACGGGAACGTATCCTGCAAAAGAACCACGCCGCTGGAAAACGAGGCAGCCATTTATTTGATTTGTTTTGATAAAAAAAAAAAAGTTAAAGTTGGAGTAAGGGGAACCGGCCCAATTCAGCCCTGCAAGCGCTATTGGCTGCACTCCTGTGAACCTGCAGGAGGTGTTTACAAAATTCCAGATGGAAATTCTCTATGGGGCTTTGATCCCATTTTTTATAATCAGGGTTCATGAGGGGACCCCATACTTCACTACCATAGAGAAGGATTGGCTTATTATGCTGTCGAAAATTTTAGCCAGCCATTTTTTTTTATTGGTGGTGTAATTTTGTATAGCCATTTCTTTATTGCATAAAAAGAACTGCACGCTTTATCTCTTAATGCATTTATAGCCAGGTTGAAGTTCCCAGACGCACTGATTTCTAGACCCAGGTAATTGTAGCTGGCGCTGTGCTCCAGGGTGTTGTTTCCCAGGGTGAAGTGGTACCTGTTTCCCTGAGATCTGGCTTTCTTCTGGAATACCATAACTCTGGTCTTGTCCAGGTTGAAAATAGGTGCTGTAGAATGGTTTCTTTGCACAGTTGTCTGTATCTTTCTGTTGGTCGGGTGGTAAGTGAGGACCAGAGGGATACTATCATCAGTGTGTTCTATATTGTTATTATATAAAGCATTTTTTCTATTTATATTTGAAATGCAGGATTTAGCTTTAGTAATGATCTTGTCCGGAAAGCCAGAATTTCCAAAAAACACACACATTTCCTCGCTTTTGGCGAAGAAATCTTGTCACTGCAAATACGTCCAGATTTTATATATGTATATATACTACTTTCTATGTTAATGTTATATAGTACCAGGTACACATCTAACACTGTTACTGTTATTGAGGATTTGAATAACAATGGTCCCAGTAGGGAGTAATGGTGGGTGTACTATAACACACGGCTTAATTAACAAATTAATTGACAACACTTTTTAAAGCATTGAGTTTGGAGTTTCACACATGCATTACTGTCACTAGTTGCATATCTCAAAGTGTGGACAATGCAGGCCTGCTTTCAAGGCAAATTACTGTTTGCAATCCATCATTCCTAAATGACAACTGTCAGGAATCTATACCGGCTATTTAAAAAAAAAAATAAACAGAACTGAATGCGTTTGTTATGTGCTTGCATATTGGACTTCTTAACATGACACCTGTAATGCTTTCAAATTCTTATTTTACTAACCACGGTCACATTACAGACAAACACATTGATGTTTTAGAATTAAGACACAGAAAAAAAGGCAATTTATTCAAACATAAGTATCAAAACATTCAATTCACACAGTAGCTAATCAAGTTTGCAGTAAATCAGCCCTTTACATATCTGCTATGTACATACACATTAACAAATATGAAATAAACCTAAAGAACAACCTTCCAACAGCAGTTTCATATCAGGTATTTTAATTATGAAGCTTTTTTAGGCAATTTATATATATATATATATACAAAACTCAGGTCAGTACTGTATAACTAAACAATTATAAAACAAACAATCATTCAGATTTTGGCTTTTTTTGTGAAAATGATTTTATACTGACTGGTTAAAAGAAATCCTTCTGAACACATTTGCAATATTGTCCAATGCAAACATACACGGTTTACTAAATAGCTAGGTGATTAAAACAAACTAGAAAAATATCCCTTAAAAATACCAACTTAACACTATTATCCAACACAAGCTGGGTGATTGCATTTGAAACAAATGACATCCGTTGCCCTCTTTTCTATTATTTGTTGATTTTTTTTTTTAATTCACAATAAAATATTGGAATGTGCCATCTCAGCTTAATTTCTAGCAGACATATTGGGGTTTATTTTAATGAACTAAACAGAAGTGGCCCTCTGTTACACCTTGGCATATTTAGTGATGGTAGTAGGTGGGTCAGCCAATTACTCTTGATGCACCACTGTTGTGATCATTAAAATACACTTCATGATCTTTATCCTTCGGCTACTAAAGAAAATACTGCAAGTAAACTAAACTTCCACCCCAATGGATGCACAGAACACACTCCAAAACAAATAAAAGCTTCCTAAATACAAACCGTGCCATAACAAATGGCAAATACGTTTTAAATAATGTAAACTATGAACTCATATATACACGTTTTTTCTCCTTCCTATTTCACCTTACATAAAGTAACATACCTGAATCCAATATATGTTTTGAATTTTAAAGTATTTGAGATACTGTCTTACAGGCAGTATTTAATTCAGAATTGTAAGGGTGTTAAGTAGTTGGCAAACTTGCATGCTCACTCAACATCTTCCCTTAATTAAAATGTAAAGCGTGTGTTTTGACACCTCACATTCAACTTTGGAAAACAATTAAGACATATAGCTACAAGTAATTTTAAATTTGGCATTCCCTAACCTTTCTATATTTTTTGCAACCATTATGAAAGGTGCAGTTCTATTGCTCTTACATGGATAGTTTTATATATTCTAACTGCATAGGTTTTTATTTTATTTATTTTTTGTTTCTTTTTTAATTCTCATTCAAACAACATCATTGCAAGTGTTCTCTGCTCATCATAGCGCATCACTGCGTCCATCACACAACTGCCTCCGATTCAAGGATTGCTACGGATTCATCTCACCTGCTGGTGTTAGAGGCAGTGCGGCAATCGTGTAAGAACATTGAAAAGGACACGGGCTGTTTTGGGTAGTTTCTGTGTTGTGTTCTCTTATTAGTTAGCTAGTTGTGTATTTTGAATGCTTATAATTCTTCATTTGCATTTATACGTCTGCTGTGTCTTTATCTGCCTATCCTCTCTTTCTTTTTCTATTGTATTTTTCCTTCTTATACAATCAAGCTGGCCGTCATAGAAGCAGTGTGTGAATGTTAGTTTAATTTAATATATGTTTAAATATAACTGGGAGATGACTTACTGTTTTATCTAAATATATTTTTGTATAGTGTATATAGTCATTATAGCAACAGATTGCTATAATGCAATCTGGAGAAGGTAGATTGTACCAAGACGAAAGCTGGGCCTAGTAAACTGGAAGGATTGTACCTATAGCAGGATAAAAACGGACTCAAATTCAGTGAGATGACTACTTGTGTATGGAAAGTAGGAAACTAATTTATCTAAATTTTGGACTTATGTAAAATGACTATAAACATTGTGTTTAATAATTTGATCTTTAGTTGGATAACAAAGATACAGAGCAGTGGCCTATTCATTTAATGAATTAATAATAATAATGAAATAATAATGGGAGCTACTCTATTATTTTAACTATCTTAAGAAAAAATAGCTCAAAAACAGGGTTTTTTTTTTGAAAGCGAAAAAAAAACTTTACGTTTCAAAGTAGAAATCATGTTATAAAGAGCTGTATTTTTCCTTTGTTTGATTATGGTTATACTTTTACATGCCTCTGCTGAGCAATTTAAAAAAAAAATTGGATCGACTAATGAAAAAAGCAGTCAGATTTGTATTGGAATGCCCCCCTCAAACCCATCACTGCCAGTTACTGGCTTCTTTAAATTGGATGTCACTTAATTTTAGAAGGCAATTACTGGGTACTTTTTGTGTGTAAAACTGTAATAGGTTTGTTGCCAGGTTACCTAGGTTTGTTGTTACAGGTAAATATACCCAAGTGTAGTTTACGATCTAGTCTTGCACTTATTTATCCAGTGCCTTGGAGAAGGTCCTGGGTTGGCTGATCAGCATTTAGCTACATCGTCCCTATGGCATGGAATAGTCTGGACAAGAGTATCCAGGATATGAACGAGCATCAGATAAATAATCCAAACGTATCAGCTAAATGAACAATAATAACTAAGATTACATTTATTTTAATGAGTAGGTGCCAAGAATTATCGAAGTGTAAATGTTTCTGATCCCAGATTGAATGTATGATGAGATTGTCTTTTAGAGTGATGTTATTTTCAGGGATGTGAAATCACTGCTGTCTGTTTCTGGTCATCTTGCCAGGACACTCTTGCAAAAGAGGCCTCGGTCTCAATGTTTTTTTTTTTCTGGTTAAAGAATTAATTAACTAATTAACTAATTAAATAATTAAACTGGATGCATTCCACTGTACTTGCAGTGTTTCATTCCTTCCTAGTTCTTTACAAACATTTGTAACAATATGTCTTTTATTGAGTTAAATTTAAATGTACAACTAGACATCATGCACAAGGACCTCTCTCAAAATGAGGACTGACCACTGTCCACCTCCATACAGAATTATTCCAGTGGCAAAATATCATTGCACTGTATCTGAAAGCAATCTGCTTTTACAGGAGTACCTGTACTGTGTTGTCATCAGGCAAACACAACGTGTTTCAAAGTTACCTTCATATTGATGCAGTACATTTTTCTGCACTTAAGCAGGCACTATACTCTGTGATTTCAGTGCACAGGTAAGTATGAAACTCAATTAAATATAAAGATGTCAGATGGTTCTATGTACTGCTCGGTGTAACAGTCTCCACGGAATGTCCTTCGTTTTTTCATGTAGCAAACTCCAACAAGGATGATCAGCAGTATTAGAAATAGGGCACCGCCAACAGCACCACCAATTATAGTGCTTAAAGGTCCCTGGTGCATAGCAGTGACGCCAGCAGTCGTGTGAGGATCTAATGGGAGGGGGAGAAAATGGAAGGGATGGACAGACAAAGAAAAGCACAGAATGTCAATGCAAACTATATCAGTAAAGGGTTGATATGAAAAGCACAAGTAATGAGCACATTTATACAACTATTTTAACTAGAACAAGAACAGTTACAGGGTTCTCATCTTAAAAAGGTGTGTCTTGGGTTTTAAATTATTTAGAACTCTTGCTGCTTTCAAAACATATTTATGATACCGGTTAAAGAATTCAATGTTAAATTATTTAAAACGTGTACATTTAGCACAAAAATATAGTTGTATAAGTTGTGTTTGAAATGCAGATCATCTTATAAGGATAGGAAACCTGCAACTGTTGAATACTAGAAACCAGCAAGTGCATTATTTATGTACTTTTCTTTGTATCTGAAGAATGTTTTATAAGAAAAGATAACAATTAGCAACTATAAATTATTGCTATAAAACACACACAGTGTTCCGCGTTTTCAGTTTTTATCATAAAAAAAAGAAATCTGGGAATTTATTAAAATAGGGATAAAATATGTAAAAAATAGTTTTTAATTGAAACATTGGTAAAAATCGGGGGGGAGGGGAACAAATCTCAGTATCCACACTTTACATGTGGAATATGATGTGGAGCAGTTCTGATTTCTAATTAGGGTTAATTTTCCCAAGTTAACTGGTACTTTGCGAATGTTTGGGCAATCGCTGTGCTGATGGAAACAGTATCTACAGAAGGTATGAACATGACATCAGCACAAAACAAGCCAGGTTTATTCGCCATTAAATCATAAAAGTAATCTACAACAGCAACTGTAGAGACATACAATCACAGTACTAATAAAATATAATACATATTATAAAATAGACTTTTAGTGCGATCATATAACGAATCATTCTTGAAAGCAAGGCGCTCACCTAGTATGTAGATATTCCTTGTATTTGTCCTACTTCCAATATCATTTGTAACTTCACATTGGTACGTCCCCGAGTCATTATGATCCAAGGGTCTACCAAATATTAAGGTGTTGTTTGCTATTCGCAAATCTGCTGGCAACTCTCCATTCAACCTGGAATGATTTAAAGAGATAAACAGGCAAAATAAAAGGGATACAATGGCCACCAACAACTATCAACAACAAACCTCTAGTTGCTGTTAAAACATCCAACTAAAAAGGTTCTTGCTACAGCATAGAAGATCAATGCATACCTGCACCATGAATATTGTGTAGCCCCAGGATTGGCAGCAGCATTACATTTAAGTTGTACATTCTCCCTGCCAACGAACCAGTTATCATCATAACCAGTTATTGCAACTTCTGGTGCATCTGTAGTAGACAAAGCATTTTTAATTGTATCTAAATACATATAGTAAAAATACAGCATTGACGCTGTGTCATCAGATTAAATAAATGTCAAAATGTAAGTGACATACTTATCTGAATGTCAAATATAAACTAAATCTTTTTAAAACCAGAATATCTGATGGCAAGGGAGCGGACATTGGTGAAACCTTGTAGCTCTGGTTTCAGTACAAGCTCGGCCAAAGTGCTCGCCCTATCCGGGCCGATGCTGAAACAGAAAGCGTCTCTTTCGTTGGAAAGCCTGACAAAGCTAAGTTCAGAGAAAGGAACATGGCAAGAAATAAGATGCTGACCTTCTGGCAGCTGCTGATTGGAAGGTGGACACCCTACCCAGCATTGTGGATGTGTTCCAGCCACGTGACATCTTCAATGCTAACGAGACTGGCTCTTCAGGGTTTTCTAGAGAGACTCCTAGGTATGCTGAGGAAAGAGTTTGCTGGAGGCAAAAAACCTATGGACCGCATTACATTGCTATGTTGTGCAAACATGGACGGGACAGAGAAATGGCCTCTTCTGTTGATCGGAAAGAGCAAGAGCCTTCGCTGTTTCCCCAAAGAGCACTCAAAGGTGCCGCTGATCTACAGGAACTATGCTAAAGCCTGGATGACTAGTTAATTGTTTTAAGAGTGTCTGAAGAATTGAAACCCCTACAAGACCATCACGTGTGCCTGTTGATTGACAGCTGTCCAGCTCATTCAGTCAATGTCGCACATTGTGTTTAAATGTTTGCCTCTTTTGCTTTGGTTCCCAGCAAAAAGTTGCCATTATTTGAAAGTTACCAATAAATTGCTAATAACTGGCATCTACAGTATTTCAGTGGTGGAACAATTGTGAGCTGTTTCTGTATTGTTACACATAACCAAACGATCTACACTGCTGCAGTAAATGGTTATGGAATAACACATTGTTGGTACAGTACGGATGTGTCACCATAGATCACTAAAACTGGATGTTTTAACATTGTTTTATCTTCCAACACATCATACAAACGTAGTCCATGTAAATGGGAAGTGTCAGTATAACAATTCCTTAAATCTATCTAAGACACTACTTTTATATTGGGTTTTAAAACTACAAGTCAAAACCATGGTGTTGATTGGTTCTTAAGTGAGCACATGGTCATACAGTAGTCTCATTACTTAACCTCAGGTCTACTATGCCATTACTATATGAGCATAATGCATAATTTGTTTTATTTAGTAGTCACCAATTATTTTTTTGTTATTTTCTCCCTAATTTAGTATGTCCAATTATTTTGTTTAGCTCAGCTCACCGCTACCACCCTTGAGCTGACTTGGGAGGGGCGAAGACAAACACACACTGTCCTATCCGCCCGCTTTTCTACACACCGCAGACTCACCAATTCAGCCACCCAGAGCTACAGCCCCCCCACCCCCCCCGGCGATGTCCAGACTCACGTAGAGTACAAGATGCGCCACTCGGGAGCCCCTCACCTTCTCTTTCTTTAATGCTTAGGTTGACTAAGTGACTATGGCTGATGTAAATTAGAACTAACCGTCAATATATGAAATACATGTTTACAACTGTAATAATAAAAAAAGCTTTTAAAAACAGCAATCTATTAAATGTTGTACTTACGCAAGACATCCAGGGTAAATGGAATCCGTATCTCCGATTCTAATGCTGGGTGACGAATCACACAAGTAAGTTGCTTTCCTTGGGCAAACCTGGTTGGTTTCCAATTGTACCGATTTTCAACAGTTACACAGTCATTAGGCTTGTCAGTCAAGATTTGAACAGGTTCTCCAAAAACCTCAGACACCCAGGTGATCTCTGCAGCAGGTTTTCCATTTTCAGCTGTGCACACAGCGACTACTGTCTCATTTCCCCCATCTATCAATGGATCAGCGCCACGTGACATGCTTATCTTGGGCTCAACTAAAAAAAAAAAAAAAAAAACACATGAAGTATGAAGCATAACTTGACTCAGATAATAAGAAACTAAAAAAAAAAAAAATCTAATGCTTTCATCAAGTGTGATTGCTATTGCTCAGCAGCAATATAATCCATGCAATAATTTGTTTGAATAGTTTAAACTGAGATACAAGGTTGTATTTTTTCCATTTTTGAAAAGTTACTCAAGATCCTGGCCGTGTACTGTATTAATTCAACTGTATTAATTAATTAACTGTATTAATGAATTAATTTTCCTTTAGAAATGTCCTCATGTGTAATTTAGTGATGTCATACCTAAAAACTGTAAAATTACTAGTGGTAACCACAACCCTCAGGAACTAGGATCAGAAATAATTTTATAAATACCATGCATGGTTTTGATTTTACATAAACTTGTTTGACAGGTGCGCAGGCTCACCTGCTTTAGATCATTTACTACAATTAGTGTGAAGAAGTTCATCGTCCAAGAGATCTCCTCCTTTTGTCATCCCATTAACAAAAAATGTGTTATTTCGGGTTGGTAAGCATTCTTGGTTATGAAGAGAGATTTAGTATGTCTCCGGTAACATGTGCTCTTTTAAAAATCAATCAAACTATAGCTACTGAGCGATCTTTATACAATCGATCCCTGAAGTTTCTCCGATGGATATTTCACAGCAGTAAATATTTTGTTAATTTCTTTTTGGGTTTATGAACATTTTAGGCGATTTAGTATGATTTCAGGTAATCTTTGTACTTTTGATCGCTAAATCTCCTGGCAAAAAAAAAAAAAAAAATGCTAAAACTAAAACACTGCTAAAAAAATGATATATATGGCTCCTGGTTTATATTTGACTAACTATGTTTTGGTCGGACGAAGGCATTATGTTAATTTGAAAAAGAAAGAAAAGTAACACAATCTAATTCGACAGATTTAATGGGCCGTCTGTCAAGGGCTAAGCCTCTTTTTCATAGACTGTTGTGCAACACAGGAGATTTTTTTTTTTTTATTGGAACAATGTTAAATCCCAAGCAGACAAAAAAAGAAAAGATTTAAAACAATGGCAGCAAGTTCAGTCTTTGCAAACAGCTTGTTTTTCGGAGAAAAAAAATTAAAAGTTTAAAATATAAAACAAATATTATCTCGGAATCTGCTTACTTATATTTGAAAACAAGAGTTTATTCCTCAAACCCACAGTAACAGTCCTGTCTGGCAGTTTTAAAACTCAACAAGACATTAATGAAGGTTTGTCACTTGCTATTGATGCTGGCAACCAGAAACACACATTGTATTTCAATAAGCAATTATTATAGACCATGAGTTTAAATTTGCAAGCGCTGTAAAGAAGTACCAAAAAAAGAATCATGTGATAAAAATAAAATTGTATTGTTACAGGTCATGCAGTATCACTGCATAGCATCCTATTATTCCACTGTGGAGAGATACAAGGTAATCCTTCTTCAAAGTGCACATCCATATTTTTGGGGGGTTCTTTTGCACCCCTTTCTGCTTCTGAGGGTTGCATGCCACAATCGCAGGAGAAGGGGGAGATGTAGAAAAGGTGTGTTTCTTCTAAAGTTAATGATTTAGCCATACGGATTAATGTTTTAATAAATTCAATTTTTGTCAAGCGATTGCAATATCCTTGTTTTAAGGTTTTACTGTTATATACTACTGTATAAATAGAATAAAAAGCATTCTAGGGCAGCCCTTATTTAGTGATGTCTCAGTTTAAAGGAGGACTAATTTGATTGGAAACTAAACAAACATGTAGTTATTAAATGTGGCACATTTCGTTGCAATCTTCTGCCAATGAACACTTACAAAAGAGTAAAGGACCTTCTCTACAAATATGCACAAGCACATCATGAATGATCTGTTTAATCAACAGGAATAAAACACACATGCACACAAATAAATGTATTCTTGCACCCATTTCACCCCAAATCCTATAACATCACAAGTAACAATTTGTTTTCAGAGGCAAAAAATAAATTAATTAAATGGTGACAAAATACAAGTTTTGTTTTGTGATCATACCTCATTTACAGTAGTGCTGGGACATATTTTCAGATATTAGTTCATTAGAATATTTCTTTGAATTTTAAACATGCCCATCCCACCACTAACTTTTCAATTTTTCTTACAGTATTATACATACCCATTACAGTAACTGTGGTCCATGCTTGTGTGTTCTCATAAGGGAAGGACATCACCTTGCACGTGTATTCTCCAGCATCAGTAAAGCTCACTTCTTCCAGTATTAGGGTTGCATCATTCACAGAGGGGCTTTTGAATGAAACCTTATCCCGATATTCCTCAGGAATAGAGATTCCGTATGTCGGATTAAAAACAGCAAGTGTTTGTGTACCTCCATTGTGAACTTTCTCCCAAGAAATCAGCACCAGTGTCTCTTGAACGTGAACCACACACATCAGCTCAATCTTTTTTCCCAAAATTGCTGTAATATGTGGATCAACTATAACTCGTTCTGTGCTGACCCCTGCAGATAAAAGAACAAACACATAAATAAAAATGTCACACACAAATGTAGCAAGCAAGGTGGTTTAAAATCTCAGTTTCACAAAAAAAAATTAACTTGGAAAAACATTTACAGCACCTCTCAATCAAATCATGCAACTTGTTTTTTTCTCTTAAAATTAGACCTTGAATTAAATAAAGCTGGCCTACATATACAGTAGTAACTGAAAGTAAAAATATTGAATTATGTTTAACCTTCAGGGCTGATCTACAATTTACAGCCATTCGGCTCATAGACCTTATGCAAGACCCGTCTCCAGGGAAACCACTGTATGCTCTATCTGCAGGTCATTTACAGACAAAACCTCCTACTGTCACAGGTACAGCAGAGTTCGACTTTAAAGCTTGACCGTGACAGTCAAACGTTTGGACAGACAAGTGCTTCCAACGTATTTACTGGTCTGTAGACAAGTGCTTCATAAACATATTTTAACATCTTCTACAGCGAAAGCTGACATTTCCTGTATTGGTGTGTGCAAGTGTTGTAGGAAATAAGTTGATCGCGCAAGCGCAGTAATGCAAAAGTAGGCAAAAGTAAGGCGGGGCAACAGTTTGATTAAAGGGGAGGTTCACTGCATGGCTTTTTATTTTTATCTGCCCGTTTTTATTTGCAAGACTGTGTATGTTGGTGTGTGTTCGTGCCACTGTCTTTTCGTATGAACTTTAAAATGTGGGATCGACTCTATGTGGTAAATTGTTTTAAACCCCTGTCTTTTTATGTTTCTATAACATCATTGTCAATCAGGTGTAGTTTGTGTGTGATCGCGGAGATTTATTTATATATTAAATGATTTTACATGTCAAAATGTTGTCAATCTTTAATTATACAAAGTACTGTATGTAAAAATAAATCAAACAACAAAGTGCATAATACTGTATAGGCAACATTTTCACATCATGTGATTGATGTGCACCATGGCCTAGTTAGTAATCGCAGCATGGAGCTCCATTTTTTCCATGACTAAAACTCACGCTTTGACTTTTAGAAAATCGCTCGCATACCTGCTGTCCATACAGTAGTGCTTCCCAAAACAAGAACACCCCAGAAATGCAAAATAACGTTAAATATGGAACACATTTTGCTAGTTAACATTTGTTACACAAACAAAAATACACATTAATATCACAGGCTACTTACAAATTTAATTTTAAATATTTGTTGCTAATATATATTACAGCGATGTTCACGTTCCCTTATCAAGCATCATACTGTCGACTATATCCGATCTACTTATTAATATAAATTATACGTACAATTATAATTCATTTTAAATTATTTTTTTTTTTGTTAGGCTAATACATCTGATCTACAGCGATAATCACATTCTCTTATCTAGCGTCATACTGTCGAAGACATCCGATCTATTCAACTTAAACAATTTCAAATATTTGTTTAAGACAAAGTACTGGCACCCCCTGCATGTAAATATTAAATATGTGGCAGGGTAGGGCAGGACAAAAATGTATTGGTTTGTGTTAATTTAAAAAAGCAATGTTGTTGCTATAGTTTGATGTGGTTTAGCAGAGGCGATGTTTGGAGCTCGACTTCATCCCATGAGAATGCGTGGTCGGCACCTAATGATTTATCGACAAATTGGCTGTCGACCACGCATGTTAAAACTCTTTTGAAGAAGGTGGCCATCTCCGAATTGCTTAAACGATTGCCAATTCGGAGATGGCCACTTGTATATAACCTTGTCTGTGTTGGGGGTGGGTGTTCAGAGAGGAGGAAAGTGAATGAGGGAGAGAGTGAAGGAGGTTTAAAAGAAACAATTGCTACTCATGCTGGAAGGACCAGCACTATACTTGTTTGGTGTCAGGGTTTTGAGTTTGTGGTTCGTTTTTGTTCAAACTGTTAATTTTGGCGCTGTGAGCTGTGTTTGACGTCCTTTTGATTTTTTTTTTTTATTTAAATAAATACGTGCCCAGCGCTTCGACCTGCAATACTGGTCTGTTTCAAATTCCTGGTCTGGGGGACGTCACCACTCGACCTTCCTGTCACAGCACCTTTACTTTAAAAGTCTGTAAAAATGTTAGAATTCATTAAAAAAATATATCATTTGAAAACCATTACAAAGTAACGAAGCTGCATTATAAAGTCAAGAGCCAGAAAAAAAGTAATTATTTCCAACATCTGTTAAAGAAGAATGTTTTGTTTTGGCAACACAGCAGATGGTCAAGACAAATGAGTTGGATTCAAAAGCACTCGTAGCAAACTACAACAAAAGAAATGGCTACAGAACAATATCAAAAGAAATATGGAATACCAAAATCCACAATCAGAGCGATAAATCAAGAAGTACCACAGAACAAATTCAACTGAGACGCTTGAAAGAAAGAAGTGGGTGTCCAAATAAAATTGTGTACAGCAGGTAGGAGAATCATCCAAACAGCAAAAGGACTTAAATAAAGACTTAGAAGCATCAGGCATAATAGTGCACGAAAGAACTGTAAAAGGCACCTGAACACACAAGAGCTGTATGCATGTAGACCTTTAATAGATGCACGTAATGCGGTTTCCATGGCAGCCGCAGGTCACCCCACCAGCACTACCATTCCATAACCTACAATTCAACATGTCACAAATCAAGTCGGATCTTACTATCAATCATATCAAATGTACTGTATCGAAACACTAAATCATAATTGCCGATATGGGGCACTGTTTATCCTAAACTATACAGTACTGGTCCCGCTATGACTTTTCAGTAGGATGGAGAACACACCATACTTTAGATTCCCCAAATTGCAATGTGTTCAGTGTCCAATCTATATGCCATTAACTTTTTTTTAAAACAACACAGTATAGACTGAAAAATTATTTTGCAAATTACAATAAGAATACTTCGGTAGGCTTTGCAATCATAATTTGTTAGTATTGACAGAAATGTTATTTAGCTAAAGGTTGCATCGACAAGCGGGTCAAATTCCATTCCGATTTTCTTTTTTTTTTTTTTTAAAAAAAAAAAAGCCCAACAAAATAATGTGGCAGAGTAGAGCGATAGGTTGGTTTTTCAAAGCGTGCCAATGCATGTAAACAATACATATTATCCCAGTATTACGAGAGATGTCACTTTTGGCAAGAACTGACATAACTTTAGCCCTTTCCGGTCCATTGTCGGACCTGGTCCGACATTGCAATTATTCCTATCAGGTCCATTGTCGGACCCTGTCCGACATCATTATAGAAACGCAAAAAACGGGTTTTAGTCGTTTTTTCTCCGGAAAAAGTCGAGAAAACCATTCAATGGCCGAGTGGGAACGATATAGCGAACGAAAGGGTGGGGCGGGGCTGGAGATGCCTAGTGAGTGCTTTGTTGATATGCAGGGCCTTTTAAACCCGTTTGACTGTGAAAAAAATACTTTTAAACAGCGCGTCTAAAATTAACTGCGCGTGTGAAAATAAATTAGACCTGGCGTGCCTGACGCGCGATTAATAAATGGACCGCAAAGGATTAGGCTTCTGCATGTATGTGACAGTCTCACCAAGCACAGTAGCACAACGCAACTATCTGACCACTTGACAAACTATTTTTTTTTTTCTTTTACGTGCAGTCTGTTATGTCTTAACTTCTGCGTCTGAACAAAACATGTTCACTTACCAGAAAGGTTGTACATGAAAATCAAAAGTGTCGCTTTCAATCCGGTTAAAAACAGATTATTCCTGTGGCAATGAAATGACATCCAACCCGCCATGATTCTCAACAACTTCTCTTCACAACTCCGGAGCGCGAGCAACTGTTCCATGGGGACTGAGCGCGCCTGGAACGTACCATTCACTCACCAAGGGAACCAAACATATATATATATATATTGCAACACACAAAAAAAAATAAAAATAAAAATAGATCACACACACTATACATGTTTTGTTATATAATCTTCAGTTCTTTGTATAACAAACTACATATTTATGTTTGTTTCACAAGGACATTTCCCCCACCCTATTTATTTACTTGGATTGGTCCAAATCAAATTCTGCCTGCTGGCTGGAAGGGAGAGGCGGGAAACGAGTAGCACTGTTAATTCAAACGGGCGTGATTCGAGTGGATGCTAACTCATTCAATTCAATTATTATTTTTTTTTTTTTTTTGGTATGTTTGTTTGTTTGTTTCTTTTTTTAAAATAAATACAAACAGAATCCCTCACATATATTTTGTTAAATGTAGAAGCTGCATCTCCCTGTTGCAAGTTAGTTTCAGTCATGATGGGCAAGACAGCAAACTGATAGTAGGTGCTTGGTTGACAGGTGCTTTTGTATCCGAGGCTGCACACATTTGTGATAGCGCCAGAGGAATAGTTAAAAGCTATATACATGGCTGGGCAAGTGAACCTTCATGTTGAGGTGACCGATTCATGCACAGCCTCCAACTTGCTGCACCTTATTGACAGCGAGTGAATCAGTTTTCTCCATCCCTGTACATATAACACAGTGGTTTTCAAAAGGAGACAACTTAAAAACTACTGTGTTGCCTGCACAATGACTGCATTTTTATTAAAAAAAAAACAAACCCCAATGCATTTGCATTAAACACAGCCGTATGTCTCTTTTGAGAGCTGCAGAACTGCAGGTTTTTTGTATGGGATCACATTTTGATGACAGTGACATGCGTTATGCATGAATGCAATTCTGCAAGCGAGTGCTCTCAGGTTAGACTTTTACCCTTGCAGCGCACGATGTATGCAATGTGCCTGGTTGGTGTTAAACACGGCTGTAAATGTACTTCTGCTACTGCAGGTGTGAACAAGGCAGAAGAGGACCTTGTGGCAGAGATAGTTGGTCTTGTCAGAGAGAGTATTGGTCCAGTGGCAGCCTTCCGGAAGGCCATTTTCGTGAAGCGTTTGCCAAAGACTCGTTCCGGAAAGATCCCTCGCTCCGCGCTCTCCGCACTTGTGAATGGCAAGCCTTACAAGGTAATCTGGGGCCTTGGGGCAAGATCTGTTGGGCCGAGGTTTTGTATTTTGCTGTAGTTTGTGTTGTTAGGTAACATGTATCTGAACATAAAACAGAAGTAGTCTACAGTGTACTCTTCTATAGGACCAATATGGTGCATTCCTGTGTGTATATAGTACTAGATTCTATATATACAAAGACCATTTTGAGTTGGTCATTTGAATGGCTATAAACCATGCTTGACTCGTTGGAAAGGATCTGAACCCTAAGTAGAGATTTGTGGATGTTAAAATGAAGGTCTTGGTTCCACAAAACAACTGCTTCATCTGCAGTCCAGAACAGTCCTTTTATGAGTTTAATTAGGAAACAGAATCAGCTCAAAATAAAAACCTGAAAACTTCAAGCCCTAATTATAAGTAAGCAAGCAGTGGTGTGAGCAGGGCAAAATGTGCAACAAATGCCCCACCCCCGGCACAGGTTTTTGATGTTTTGTTAGGCCATAGAATGTATGCTACTGTCAGAAATTCTGGGATTATCCAGTCCAAAATTGGTTAACCCTTTGCTTCCCAGTGTCCAATATATTTGACGTTGAGAAAATAGGCATACAACAGGTATGGGAACATACCCAGGGCAGTAAAAGGTTAATGATAGAATGAGCAAGATAATGGTAGAATAAACTGGATTATCCTAGAATTTCACATTTTAAAAACAATACAATCATTGTCATTATTACTGTTATTATTGTATTTTCTTTCAGATAACGCCTACCATTGAGGACCCAGTTGTGTTTGAAGAAATAGAAGAGGTCCTTCAGCAGAAACTGTAACTGCCATAATCATGAATATCAAGCAAGAATCCGACTTCTTTACTGCTGAGCAACAATCAGACGTACTGGTAACTTTAGAATGAAGACATGCATTCCATGGAATAGCTCAGAATATACAAGTGTATTGCTGATCGCCTCTTTGCCTTCTGTCTTAATTAAGAGATGAGTCTTGATGGTTGTGTAACTATGAGGCACTATCTCCTGATTTTACTTTAACTGAAATATCCAGCTTTTAATGATATTTCCTTTTTTTAAAGATTTAGTTACATGTATTGTGCAATGTTTCTGATCTTAATTGCAGTATTTCACACGTTTTAAATCACTGACCTTTTGACACATCCTGACAACTGCTTTTAGATGTATCTAGTATTGCACTGCTGACCGTGGAGTGTTGATAGCAGGGTGAGAGACACAAGCATGCAAAGAGAAAGCCAGCACGGAACGGGCAGTTGTGCAAAACACCCTCTCAGGTGTGTCCCCTAGCTCATGCATTACACAAGATGGGCAGAGAGAAATCTGTTGCTTTTCATTTTCACGCACTTGTATTAAAGCAAATTATTTTCAACTGGAGATGTTCCTAGTAATCCATGCTTACTTTCCCTGATTTTAGTATATTCTGCTAAACTGCCCGTAATGTTGTCCCCAAAAGTTGAGTGCAAGTTCCACACTGTTAGTAATGTAAGTATTGAGATGCATTATAGACAATCGATGGCTTATTAAGCAGTACTGCCTGTAAATACTGTTTGATTGCCTTTTTAAATTGTAAAACAGGATTGGGATGATTTGAACAATCTTTTATGGAACATTATAAAATGAAATGCAAAAGCTCTTTTTCTTTTATCTTAGTAAAAAGGTTAACTGTTAAATCCACCGTGAAGAATACAGAAAATAAAGTTTGCTACATTTTTCAACATGTTGTGCCTTTTTTTTTGTGAATGTCTTTCTGGTTCGGACAACTACACCTGATACACAACTCACTAAAATGATTGAGTTCAGATTTCTGCTCGCCTTGCAGTGCTCTGTTAAGGGTTCCCCAGGACTAAGACTGGACAACTCGGATCTACATTGACTTCTACTCTAGCATTTACACAAATCGGACATCCTGTATGCTTCATTAGTTCAGAGCCTGAATTATACACACTAAAGTCAGGGACAATATGTAGTGGTTAACAATCACATTGCTTCTAGTTCCAAATTTGTACTTTTGAGTGTTGGAAGTTATGGAAGAAACATTTTTATTTTATAGCATATGATATAATTTGGCTTCATACATATTTAACAAATGCATATACAGTATTACTGATAAACAACCAATCTGCAGACCTGCTTTGAGAAATGACAGGCCCCATTCCAGGATGATGCCAATGATCTGACAAACAGTGTAGGAAGTGGCAACACATACCATGAGGGTGTATTACTTCATTTTTTAATGACAAGTTATATGGTTAAACTAAGAGAAATGAGACACGGTAAGTGCATAGCATAGCAATGGCAAAAGCATGGACAAACAAAATGGGTAGAAAATCCTAAATAGTAGAGATAACGTTAACCCAAGACACTACTTCAAATTTAGCATAGGGACCAGGACAAGAGGGTGTGACTGGAAGTCTTGCAGGTATCAGGAATAACACAGGGAACATTAAAAAACAATTCATTCTGCCCTATTAGATGAGATGCCCCCAGTGGGGTGAACGTTGTGTAGGAAGAGACGAGCCATGGTGGGCTGAACGTCTGCTCATCCCAAACTACTGCAGGGAATCTGTTTTCATTCTACAGTCGTGTCAAGTGACTTCCAATGTCTGTTGCTTTTTAGCACCCCTGTCTGTTTTGCAAACATTCTGGGTCTTTCTGGGTTCAGTTGATCCAATATTGAGTCATTATCGTTCTCTAAAGCTGCCTTTACCTGGCTTTAAGCTGCTTGGAGCTTATCTGGAGAATCCGAAATGCCAGGACTCAAATCACGTAATCTCTCAACACCGGTGGGTCCAGTTGAAAAGTGACATTGTCACATGATTTGAATGGTGGAAGGCTGTTCAGTCCTGGGACTTGATCAGGTAATCAGTATGGGAGCAGTAGAACACAGTACCTCTCTGATTGATTGAATAGAAAATGTGAAACAGCAATTAAAATGACATGTGAAGCTACCTGCTCGAATGGCACCAACCAGCTGCTTGCCAAATTGACTGACCTGCAGCCAGCAACTTGACCTAGAAGACACCACTGAGGTGAAATGACCCAAGAAGTGTAACAGATAAGGCATAGAAACTGAGAACTATAAAATGTGTTTCTTTCAAAACTGCACATTTCAGACCTGTGTAGCTCATGGAAGTGCAGCTAGATTTGAATACACAGTGATACACATTCTAGAAGACAAAAATCTGTAATATTAACGAGAATTACTTTTTAATTCTAAATATTGTTCACAATAACTGGTTTTAGCCTCACAATTAGTTTTACGCATACGTTTAAGAAGCAAATGCGCTCCCCTGGACACCCCTACAAGATGCCCATCAAAGTGCACTTCTTGTAGGGTAGGGTGAAAATAGAGACCCAGGCTCTGTTTGCCTTTTATGAGAGAACACTACAAAACATATTACCCTGATAAGCAAATCTCACTTGAAATAAAATTGATTTTAAAAATGAACCTTACCAATATAGGTGCCACACTGGTAGGTAATATTTCTCGGTTGAATTTTTTCAAAATACAGGTTTTAAAACTAAAAATAATAAAACACTCTGAAATTCAACAAGCAGGGCCTCTAGCAGTGCTTAATGGCTTCACACAGCAGAGTGTCGGCTTTCAAACACGCGGGGTCAAGCCAGCAGTAAAGCATGCCTGCCTGTTTCAATCCTGCACGGACGTCAGTTTCTTGACCAGTAAAGCACCATCCAACCACAGGTCCACGTGCGGAAGCAGCACAGCTTGATCACAAAAAAATACGAAACAGTTAAAGCCCTAACTATGCGTAACCCTTGCTAGCTACCTGCAATTACTAATGAGGAACCAGATACATCTCCCATCAGTTGTGAAACGTACATCCTGGGTCTGTCAATGGCAGATTCCTCAGTCAGAAACTCTTTCTGAACGGGTGTGTGCTAGCAACATGACTGGTGTCTGCGGTCCCCGCTACCCTGCCTGCCTGCCTGCTCACACCTCCAGCTCCTCCCAGTCCGGGCAGTGGAAGTGGTTGAGTTTCTCACGCTCCAGGTTGGAGATATCCACTTTGGGCACCTCGGGGCCCTGCATCAGGAGCTGCTTCTCGGGGAGGGGTGCAGAGGTGGGTGGTAGCAGGGCTAGCTCGATCTCCTCGGGTTTGGGCAGGTTTCTGATCAGATTGATGTACTCGCGTTGGTTGTTGATGCTCTCGTCGGTCGGGCTGCGTTGACAGTCCTTTCTCCGGCGATGATGACGGACGATCAGAAAGACGCAGAGAGAGATGACCAGGACTGCTAGCACTGACAGCAGGATGATGATCAGATACAGGGTGCCCCTAGAGCCTGGAGACAGAGACAAGAGTACAAGCACAGAGGTTTCGGTCAAAATACTCCAAAGTGTACCTTTCAAGTTTCTAAATAAACAACCTTACTTACTTGAAGTGGCTGAAATGAAATACCTGCTGTTTTTATTTCTAGTGTTGTATGTCTTTTGAAAATCGAGTAATGGAAGTACCTTCAGAGCTCACGTTCTCCTTTGTCACACTTACATTTTGACATATCTAAGACGCACTTCACAGTCCAGTATAAGGACGTGGGGAAGCAGTATGTGCACTTATATCCTGTATACACACCCAGTCCAGGTGCAGATCAAATAGAATTGCATGACTAATTATGATGCCACTGTGGAAGGCTTCTTGTCTGCTTCACTGCACTGTGAGTTCTGGACTAGCTTCCTGTTGTGAATGAAAGGAGGATCAAATGAAAATGTCCAGAGTATAAGGGTACCCACAATTCAACTGATCATGATCAGAGACACACAGGAGAGACACCAGCAACAGGATCAGAGACACACAGGAGAGACACCAGCAACAGCATCAACACACACAGGAGAAACACCAGCAACAGGATCAGAGACACACAGGAGAGACACCAGCAACATGATCTGAGACACACAGGAGAGACACCAGCAACATGATTTGAGACACACAGGAGAGACACAGAAACATGATCATAGACACACAGGAGAGACACAGCAACATGATCTGAGACACACAGGAGAGACACCAGCAACATGATCAGAGACACACAGGAGAGACACAGCAACATGATCAGAGACAGACAGGAGAGACACAGAAACATGATCAGAGACACACAGGAGAGACACAGAAACATGATCAGAGACACACAGGAGAGACACAGAAACATGAGCAAAGACACACAGGAGAGACACCAGCATTGGCTTCCTTCATATTTTATTATACTGTTACTTATAAGAAAACAATAACATACAACAGAGTGTTCAAATATGGTGCAGTTAAACAGTCGGGCCCTGCAGATACTGGACCATATCTGAACACCCTGGATGTGTTATTGCTCTTATAAAATGGCACGTTATAAATTCTGTTAAATAAACGAATACAAACATTAAGGTATATGGAATACATTTTTACATGTTTACCACTGTAAGTCTGCACTGTAGCGTTGCTGTTTTCCTGTGGTTATACAAGGCTTTCCCCATAGTTTATTATTAATATGCTATACCACACATCTCTGGGCTTTACCATGCTTACTGTGCTTCCTTATACTTTGCTACGCTTTTACTGTGGCAAACGTTTAGAAGGGGTCGTGGAAGTTCCCAACCAAAGGAAATGAGAGACCGCAGATTCTTCAAGTTAAAACCTTTATTATAGTTTGCAAACCAGAGCAACACTCACAGCACACAAACGTAGGTATGCAAGAAAGCTCGTGTCGTGTTCCTGCATACGATAATATTGCCTTGCTTTTTATAAGCAGTTCAGCCTTGGTGCACCGTGATTTCTCACAGTGCATGCTTACTTAGTTATCGCGTATGTGCGCAGGAGCTACATAAAAACAAGAAGATAGTACATTGTGGGCGAAGCTCTGTTCTCCTAACTCAAGCTAGTTTCAAGGTTTTCGTCTTGAAACTTGGCAGCACAATTTATTGCGGTTATCTTGGTTTTGCAGCTGTCTACAACAGAGCCGCTTGGCTGCGAGTCAAACCTTCCTCCAACAATAAGAGAACACTTTAAGTCAAGATATTAAGATACATACACAAACTGGACAGTGCAATGTTAATCTTCCACCACAGTCGTCCAAGACTAGTGCTAATCAGGTTAAACTAGGAGCTTGTTGCTGTAGTTCAATCATGTGGGCATTGCCCTGTGTACAGTACACAGCAGGCAGGTTTTTTATAGTAATGTCACGCATATATATACAGAACAGCCAGGCTGATGCACCTCTCCTGTATACAGAACGTTTACACTGTATCTCTAATCCTATCAACACCGTACATTTCCTTTTCCTAACCCAGGCTGCTAAAGGCATCCCGTCAAAAAAATAATCTATCAATATATTTCTACAGGATTTGTATTTCTAAGGGACAATAGCTGGGGCCAGTCTTGGTTCGTGGTTTATTATTATTATTATTATTTATTTCTTAGCAGGCGCCCTTAGCCAGGGCAACTTACAATTGTTACAAGATATCACATTATTTTTTACATACAATTCCCCATTTATACAGTTGGGTTTTTACTGGAGCAATCTAGGTAAAGTACCTTGCTCAAGGGTACAACAGCAGTGTCCCCCCAGCTGGGACTGAACCCACGACCCTCCGGTCAAGACTCCAGAGCCCTAACCACTACTCAACACTGCTGCCCATCATCCATAACTATTAAACACTCAATAGAGCTGAATTTTGAAATACTAAAAGAAACACGTTTAATGACAAACTGGAAGCGTTGGTTCAACACTGTTACCTGCTCTTCAGCTGCCCCTATATCAAATCATACTGGGTTTTGTATGTGCTCTTATTAGGACTGAAGTCATTGTATTTTGAATCTTGCTCTTAATTATGCTGTAATTGTTGAGATGTATTTTTTGTATACAACTGTAAGTCTCCCTGGGTAAGGGCGTCTGCTAAGAAATAAATAATAATACAAATAATAACTCCTTCCTCCAGACACAGACCACACTGTAGTGTTTAGATGACTGGGTGTGAGGAGCCTTGTGTGAACAATGGGAGAACTGGGCTGACTGGGGAGGTATTTGCTGCCTATTTCAATTGTCTTATTACAGTACTATTAGTACATTAAAGACAGCAGTGGTGCTCTGACTCCCTCTTGTGGTCAGTGTTAATAATTGCACTGTGTTTCTCTGCACTTTATTCACTGAACACAGACCAGCTCATTCACCTGGTATAGTAGGTCTACTTTCACTTTACTTATGACCTTGTGCTTTTGTGTATTTACTTTTAATTGCTTGAAAAAAGTCATTGTTTTTTTTTTTTCAGATCAGTAATCTGAAAACTGGCAGCACTGGAATGCTTAATTGAACTATCATTTTGGGGGGGGGGGTTGGCAGTACTTCAATGTCATCACAATAGACACTATTCAAATTTTGACTGACAAATGTGGAAGGAATAGTTAACACACTTTTGTCTGTGAAATTACTACTTAAAAGGCACAGGTATGCATCTGTAATGTTGTCGTTTAACCAATTTCCATTCCGTATTATTTCTATATCCTCATTTGTCAAATTAAATGGTAAGTTTTTAATTTCAAGAGGAATAGGTTGGTTTAATTCAAATCTTACCATGTTCTTGCATTGAATAGAACAACAATGCATAACTTCTGTTGTGCAATACTTTTGTGTTTCTTCAGATGACATGAAATCATATGCAACTATTAGAAATGTGGATTGTGAAATCATTTTTTTCACTATTTCAAAAGAATAGGAAACATTATCAATATTATTACAGTACCATTCCTGTTTCTGGTCTGTTTTAAATATTGTAACAATTGGATATTTATCAGAGCATGACATAATAGTTGAAATATAATATGTTTGTTTTTTGAAAATAGAAGACAAAGAAATATTTGCAGGTAGCCTGGAAGTGGTTGTATTAAGAGTTATTATTAATGTTTTTGGGAGATGCAATACATGGAATGTTTTAAGATCAGCATTTACATTCCCACATTTTTGGCAGGCACCATGCTCTTGTTCAGATACATGGGATAATATATATATTTTAATCCCGTCCTCGGATATTTCTTTTGGTTGTATTAAAAGTAAAGATTTATATTTAACGTGCGCAATGGGCTGCCCTTTATATTTCTTGCAATTATACACAAGCAAAATGTTTAAGTGAAGCAAGTCACTAGCTAAAAAGTTAGCCAAAAGGGTGTTATTTACAAAACATTCCATGAAATCTACTATTTTATCAAAGGGGATATGATTCAAGGATGATTTTGAAAAATGTTGAGCATTAATTTTTTCTAATTTAGAAATTGCATCTTTGAAATGACGAGATGCAAATGTTTTGTTTGCGATTATTAATCGGTGATAAGATTCTTTAAATGCTGTTGTGGAATTAAGACACTTTAGCAAAGGCACGTATTCATCTTCTCTAATGTTATGCATGCCCGGTAATTCAGCGTTAACATCGGCTACTTTATTAACATCTCCATTACCAGAAACATCGTGTTCTATATTACCTGTAGTGGTTTGTTTACAACATTTTAATTTATCAAAAAAATAAATAAACGCGCAGTTTTCCTCTTGCTTACTATTTGGAGAGTCATATGATATATTTAAATCGTTCGCACGGATTTTTAATTTATTGTCCGTCATCAGCAAAGCCCAGTAGTGCCCACCTGCTCCGGACCCTCCTGTGTGACACACTATTGAATTGAGATTATAATGTTCTCTCTTTCCATCACTTAAAACGATATGAATAATACCAGAAGCTAGAACCCGGGTGCGCAGTACATTTTTAGGCTGAGCTCGAGGGACATATACCACAATAATGTCGGGAGAAGTATTCCACACAGTTTCCCTTTTTAATTTCCCATTGCAGTTCATGCATGTTTGTGGTGCTTCCTCGTTCTCCATTTCCTGTTGGAATAATGTATATAGAGAACTAGGTACATCACCTAATGTGACCCTTACTATGGAATTGAAAACGCTCTCCGTGCATAGTTTTGAATAACTACATGTTACACATCTATCAATATATTTTACAGTAACATTGGTTTTTATTTGCAGTGTGTTTAACCATGACATTAATGGAAAAACTAAGTCCAAGGGATCGTTTTCTTTTTTAAATGCTAAAGACGAAATAGACGCGCTTACTCCTGTTAACACATTGTGCAGCACACTGCTGGAGACGGTACAAAGCCTTTAAAACACATGCTACTTACATCACTATCCACTATAAAATATTAATTAATTTTTAATTTTTGTTTATTTAGCAGACGCCTTTATCCAAGGCGACTTACAGGGTGTGTGAACTATGCATCAGCTGCAGAGTCACTTACAATTACATCTCACCCGAAAGACGGAGCACAAGGAGATTAAGTGACTTGCTCAGGGGCACACAATGAGTGGCTGAGGTGGGATTTGAACCGGAGACCTCTTGGTTACAAGCCCGTTTCTTTAACCACTGGACCACACAGCCTCCTTACGTATATTTATTGTAGACCTTCCACGTAGATTGAAATATTGCTATTGTTGTGCTGTTTTGTGCTCTTCCAATTGGTAAGTGTGCTCTTCTGTTTGCTCCTGCTTTCTCCTCCAACCGTTAACTGAGATTGACAGGAGTTAGAGACAACCGTTATATCAGAGCAACGAGAGACTTTTATCTGGGGGGGAAAAAAACGTCGCTTCCGGAGTGAGGTGCGGAAGTAAGTTTGCAATGTGAAGATGTTTTAAATTAAACGGATTCTGCTCTTGGCTGATGCTTGGCATAGTTCTTGTTGCTGTTTTGTTTTGCGCTGAGAGAGTGTAGTGAAAATGAAGACGTTTTCGTTGTTGTGTTTGATGTTTTTCTTCCCCAGTACTTGTAACTCGAAGTTCACTTTCCCACTAAAGATTTACACTGGAAACTTCAATTCGTCCGTGGATATAGATTTCAGTTCTTTGGAGAAAAATGAATCTAGTTCGACAAATGAGCTTTCTTTGGCAACAGACCCAAGTGGGAAAGTTAACTTTTTGCAAATGGTCAACAACTTACAAGGAGACTCAGGTCGTGGCTATTATATAGAGATGTTACTGGGAACTCCGTCTCAAACGGTAAGGAATATACACTACCGTTCAAAAGTTTGGGGTCACTTAGAAATTTCCTTGTTTTCGAAAGAAAAGCACATTTTGTGTCCATTAAAATAACATCAAATTGATCAGAAATACAGTGTAGACATTGTTAATGTTGTAAATGACTATTGTAGCTGGAAACGGCTGATTTGTAATGGAATATCTACATAGGCGTACAGAGGCCCATTATCAGCAACCATCAGTCCTGTGTTGCAATGACACGTTGTGTTTGTTAATCCAAGTTTATCATTTTAAAAGGCTAATTGATCATTAGAAAACCCTTTTGCAATTATGTTAGCACAGCTGAAAACTGTTGTGCTGATTAAAGAAGCAATAAAACTGGCCTTCTTTACACTAGTTGAGTATCTGGAGCATCAGCAATTGTGGGTTCGATTACAGGCTCAAAATGGCCAGAAACAAAGAACTTTCTTCTGAAACTCGTCAGTCTATTCTTGTTCTGAGAAATGAAGGCTATTCCATGCGAGAAATTGCCAAGAAACTGAAGATCTCATACAACGCTGTGTACTACTCCCTTCACAGAACAGCGCAAACTGGCTGTAACCAGAATAGAAAGATGAGTGGGAGGCCCCGGTGCACAACTGAGCAAGAGGACAAATACATTAGAGTGTCTAGTTTGAGAAACAGACGCCTCACAGGTCCTCAACTGGCCTCAGCTTCATTAAATAGTACCCGCAAAACACCAGTCTCAACGTCAACAGTGAAGAGGCGACTCCGGGATGCTGGCCTTCTAGGCAGAGTTGCAAAGAAAAAGCCATATCTCAGACTGGCCAATAAAAAGAAAAGATTAAGATGGGCAAAAGAACACAGACACTGGACAGAGGAAGATTGGAAAAAAGTGTTATGGACAGACGAATCTAAGTTTGAGGTGCTCGGATCACAAAGAAGAACATTCGTGAGACGCAGACCAAATGAAAAGGTGCTGGAGGAGTGCTTGACGCCATCTGTCAAGCATGGTGGAGGCAATGTGATGGTCTGGGGGTGCTTTGGTGGTGGTAAAGTGGGAGATTTGTACAGGGTAATAGGGATCTTGAAGAAGGAAGGCTATCACTCCATTTTGCAACGCCTTGCCATACCGTGTGGACGGCGCTTGATTGGAGCCAATTTCCTCCTACAACAGGACAATGACCCAAAGCACAGCTCCAAACTATGCAAGAACTATTTAGGGAAGAAGCAGTCAGCTGGTATTCTGTCTATAATGGAGTGGCCAGCACAGTCACCGGATCTCAACCCTATTGAGCTGTTGTGGGAGCAGCTTGACCGTATGGTATGTAAGAAGTGCCCATCAAGCCAATCCAACTTGTGGGAGGTGCTTCAGGAAGCATGGGGTGAAATCTTTTCAGATTACCTCAACAAATTGACAACTAGAATGCCAAAGGTCTGCAAGGCTGTAATTGCTGCAAATGGAGGATTCTTTGACGAAAGCAAAGTTTGAAGGACACAATTATTATTTCAATTAAAAATCATTATTTCTAACCTTGTCAATGACTATATTTCCTATTCATTTTG
This sequence comes from Huso huso, assembly GCA_036884735.1. Taxonomy (NCBI): domain Eukaryota; kingdom Metazoa; phylum Chordata; class Actinopteri; order Acipenseriformes; family Acipenseridae; genus Huso; species Huso huso. The sequence continues at coordinate 373,089 of CM072706.1, read as the reverse complement.
CTATATTTCCTATTCAAACTCATTTCATGTATGTTTTCATGGAAAACAAGGACATTTCTAAGTGACCCCAAACTTTTGAATGGTAGTGTAACTTATGTATTAACTGAACTTATCAATTAATTAATCCATTTATGTATGTATGTATGTATGTATGTATGTATGTATGTATGTATGTATGTATGTATGTATGTATGTATGTATGTATGTATGTATGTATGTATGTATGTATGTATGTATGTATGTATGTATGTATGTATGTATGTATGTATGTATGTATGTATTAATTATTGCAAATCGTGTTATACTGACTTTGAATAACTCACAAACGTGAAAACCATAACCATTTGGGGGTTAACATACAGATCGCAATATGACAATCATTTATTTAATTTGGGTTTAGGCTACTACTACAGGAATTGTTAAACTATGCGTTCTATTCAGTGTGATACAGTACTTGTGACGGGGTGTAGTGGTTGTCGCGATAAGAAAAAGGTAACACATTTGAAGCTGTTGAAATGCATGTAAACTGTATACCTATACCCTGTTACTGTAGCTGTCTTCACACTGGTGGAGATTACCACGCTGATACATTGTAGATTAGAACTTTCACGTCTGCTTATTGCTAGATTAGATTCCTTCCAGAACTTCTTTTTTTGCTGTCTCCTGAATTTTGTTTTAGAGGTATTATTATTATTATTATTATTATTATTATTTGTTTATTTAGCAGACGCCTTTATCCAAGGCGATTTACAGATACTAGGGTGTGTGAACTGTATGCATCAGCTGCAGAGTCACTTACTTCAACGTCTCACCCGAAAGAGCACAAGGAGGTTAAGTGACTTGCTCTGGGTCACTGAGTGAGCTGGGATTTGAACGGGGACCTCCTGGTTACAAGCCCTTTTCTTTAACCACACGCCAGTATTACAGTACGAAGTCACTGTCGCACAATTACAACAGTACTCAGGGATAGAAACAAAACTCCCATTGCATAGTAGTTTAATCTATTCCTGGTTTTACTGTGAGTTTAATAAGACTCTGAGCGTGTTCCCTATACACTGCTGCTGATTACACATGCATTAAAACATGGAATGGGTGAAACCTCTATTCAATAGGAGTCTTATTTCCATCCCTGCAGTGCAAACTGTAAAACAATGAATTGAGCTATGAAGGAAAAGGACAAAATGATACTATGTGACAGCTATTGACATATATGAGGCTGTGTGGTCCAGTGGTTAAAGAAAAGGGCTTGTAACCAGGAGGTCCCCGGTTCAAATCCCACCTCAGCCACTGACTCCTTGTGTGACCCTGAGCAAGTCACTTCACCTCCTTGTGCTCCGTCTTTCGGGTGAGACGTAGTTGTAAGTGACTCTGCAGCTGATGCATAGTTCACACACCCTAGTCTCTGTAAGTCGCCTTGGATAAAGGCGTCTGCTAAATAAACAAATAATAATATTGGAAATATTAGATTAATAAAGATAAGAGTAAAATCCACAGCACCCCCCCCCCATCCCCCCCATCACCCCCCCACCCCCCCAGTGGTTAAGTTTAATACCTCTGTTTAAAGTCAGTGATGTACTACCACGCCTAGATTGTACACTATCCTCTATATCACCATGCTAGCATCCACCACAAGCAAATGTGAAGGGAAGGCTGGTTCATACTTGACTACCTGCGTTGATAAAACTGAAGTGTCAACCAGCCTTAAAGGTGTAACATATGGACAGATATCCCCAGGTTATGATACACTCCTATCCTTTCATCACAGCTGGACAAGAGGTTCTCTAGATGTATGTATAAATGCAAGTGTGACACAGTAACAAGTAGCCTCCATATGCCCCAGATTCTGATGCTGTTAATAACTTTGGGTAAAAATGTGTTGGATAAGAATTACAGCAGAAATGCTTGCTGAAATTGCAATTTCAATTACAATGCTCTTTTGTTTCATTACAATTAGTTAGAATTATGCTGCAGTCATTAGTTACACTCAAGTAACAAGTAGCTCCACACATTAACATGTTTATTCTACCAAGCAGCAATCCCAGGTGCAAATGCAGAAACATAATGTAAAACATTCTTTTTTTTTTCAAGCAAACGGGGTCACTAAAAGTAGTTGAAAATAGCAGAAGAATGTTCGGTCAAGGTAAAACATGACATGGAACTGTGAATGATTCAACTTGGAAAGGTGTGGAATTGAACTGGAATTGATCAACTGGAGGCTGAGATTCAATTCCAATTACATTGTAATTTCAATTATAAATTACACAATTACAATTGGAATTGAGCCCAGGTCTCGCTCTAAAGGGAGATAATTATGTATAAGCATGGATCAGTAGGGAAAGCATACGTTTATTTCCTTCCGTTGATCCCTGCATATCTTTTTTTATTTTTCTATTATAAAATAAAATGAATCTTTTGCTGCTGTGAGCCTTGCTCCTGACTTTTAAGCTCCTTTTATTTCTGCCTCGCATGATCTCACATGATCTAGCATGAGTCTGTCCTGGAGTTATAGAGGCAGCTGATGAGGATTAATAAGAAACAAGGGGCTTGAAAGAAGCTTTTTGCTTTCACCAGAAATGCGGTGCCGGAGGCTGGCCATGTACAGAAGTGTGTCTGGCCGGCCGGCCCGCTCTGCTTTGTACAGTTCTAGCAGCATGCCAGTTTCTGTCTCCTCGTTCAGTGCACTAGCTGCAGCACAGCACACATTATACCTTTTTGTTTGGATGTCAGATTTTTGTGAAAGCTTGCAAGGCTTGTAACTTCTTGCATTGGTTTTTATCCTGCTTCACAATGGCGGGGGAATGAAACAAGCAAAGTTCCAGATTTGTAGAACAAGGGGGTCCCTAAAAACTCACAAGTAACCCACATATCCAAGGTTGGTGTCATTCAATTCCAATTCCCTTTTAATCCGTCTCGGTTAGAATTGATTAAAAGGGAATTGACATTGGGAATTGATTTTAAAAAGGAAATGGAATTGACCCAACCCTGTCTGCACACTGGGAATTGTTCAGCACACATGCTTGTCGTTGTGTGTAAGAACCTGCCACACCTGCTGCTCCTGAACAATTTAATGAAAAAATAAGGCTGAGTGACCTACAGTAGGCCGACACTAAGGAACGTATTCTATTGGCAATCAGCAGCTCTAAGTGTTGGAAAAACGTTGAAAAAATAGAAACATTTGTGAATCTATTTTTTTCCCCTCACAGACAGTTTTTCCTTTGTTTTCGGTATCACTGCGATGAATTGACAACTCCTTTTTGCACAGCTGTGTTATTCTAAACATCGCTGTTTAACGGAAACTTTTATTTTTCAATTCCTAGTTTGTTCAGGGTTGAAACTTGGAGACTAGACAAGATGCCACAAGCAGTGCCCTCAAACTGGTCTAATCACACACTGTATGCAGCAGGAGAAAGGACCGGGTTAATGCTTAAATCTGGACTTGAGCTACTGTAGGGTTACATTCTAGTTATGAAGCGGTTTATTCCACAGATTTTTTTACTGGTGTTTGTGGAAATTCTTCAGTTGTCTTCTGTTATTTTCTTTAATAGCGGCGTGTTTTAATAATAGACGTTCATCAAATACATTCATCTTTCTAATGTGCAAATTTGAGACCAATATACCGAACGGATGGGCAAATTTAACCCTTTTAAGATTCCTGGAATGTTATTGTTATCTTAAACTTGCTCGTGAATTTAAGTTTATTTTAACCCTTTTAAGATTCCTGGAATGTTATTGTTATCTTAACCTCTGTAACACTTGCTCGTGAATTTAAGTTTATTTTAACCCTTTTAAGATTCCTGGAATGTTATTGTTATCTTAACCTCTGTAACACTTGCTCGTGAATTTAAGTTTATTTTAACCCTTTTAAGATTCCTGGAATGTTATTGTTATCTTAGCCTCTGTAACACTTGCTCGTGAATTTAAATTTTAACCCTTTTAAGATTCCTGGAATGTTATTGTTATCTTAACCTCTGTAACACTTGCTCGTGAATTTAAGTTTATTTTAACCCTTTTAAGATTCCTGGAATGTTATTGTTATCTTAACCTCTGTAACACTTGCTCGTGAATTTAAGTTTATTTTAACCCTTTTTTCCTGGAAAGTTATTCCTGAATTTAAGTTTAATTTAAGATTCCTGGAATGTTATTGTTATCTTAACCTCTGTAACCTCGTGAATTTAAGTTTATTTTAACCCTTTTAAGATTCCTGGAATGTTATTGTTACTTAACCTCTGTAACACTTGCTCGTGAATTTAAGTTTATTTTAACCCTTTTAAGATTTGGAATGTTATTGTTATCTTAACCTCTGTAACACTTGCTCGTGAATTTAAGTTTATTTTAACCCTTTTAAGATTCCTGAATGTTATTGTTATCTTAACCTCTGTAACACTTGCTCGTGAATTTAAGTTTATTTTAACCCTTTTAAGATTCCTGGAATGTTATTGTTATCTTATCTTAACCTCGTGAATTTAAGTTTATTTTAACCCTTTTAAGATTCCTGGAATGTTATTGTTATCTTTTAAGTTTGCTCGTGAATTTAAGTTTATTTTAACCCTTTTAAGATTCCTGGAATGTTATTGTTATCTTGGAATGAATTTAAGTTTATTTTAACCCTTTTAAGATTCTGGAATGTTATTGTTACACCTCTGTAACACTTGCTCGTGAATTTAAGTTTATTTTAACCCTTTTAAGATTCCTGGAATGTTATTGTTATCTTAACCTCTGTAACACTTGCTCGTGAATTTAAGTTTAGTTTTTATACCACTATCGTGTATTTTTTTTTTTTTTTTTTTTTAATGAAGCCACAGCAGTATCGATCGGTTTATCTGAAAGGGGAACAAAAATAAAAGTAGCACAATCCCATTTTGCTTTGTTACTTCCCCAGGAGTTATTGCCATTGCCTATGTTTGTGTGTTGTCAGCGCTCCAGATTTGTGTGTTGGCACAGCCGACTCCCTGAGGTTGCAAAAGAAAGCAGCCATACCTGTGATGTAATTAGGAGTCCCCGTGCTAAACGAGCCAGCATTTCAATGAGCTGCAAATTGCCGCATCTGTTAACCCGTTCAAAAAGACACTGTGTCACTGGAGTGGTTCACATCTGCTAATCTCTACAAACAGCTAACAGATGCAGCATCTTTTGCTCGGCATCTGCCAATTAGTGCTGCGAGGCGTAGATTAGCTGGGCGTGCTGACTGTGCATATGCGAGGGTGAAAGCAATGCAGAGTGAGCATTGCCTAAGCATTAGGAATACCCTGTAGCAGCTTGAGATTGGGACCGGTGACAGCCTCTTTTGCAGTCTCCTCACACCCTTGTGCTTCTTTCGATTATTCACTTTATCTGGCGTTTTTGGACGTTCAGCATGCGACAGCATTCGGTTTTTATCTTTTGCTTTCTTGTCCGTCAATCAAGATTTGATTTAGGGAATCAATGGGGGTGCAATTTCATAAGCAGCATCCCAGCTTGCTTGAAGCGTGTGACCTATTGTAACAGAAAAATATAATGTGATGTGGAAGAAAGAGCTTTGAGAACACAATGCAATCCACAAAACGTATTCAATCACGCTTTCAAAATGAGATGATGGCGTGCTTACCTATAGTGCATAAGTGTGACTAGGGTGTACAGTAAGTGTTCCCTGTGTTCAATTTACAATTGGGAAATGTTCCAGTGCAAGTTCTATGATTTTTTTATGAGGCGGCTGACTTGCAGGGATCAGTGTGGCAAAACGTTTTATCTTAAAAATCATTTTACCATTAAAAGCCTGTAAGTTGTGTATACAAAGCTACAGTATACCTACAAGTTCTTTCTCAGACTGCATGGAATGACAACAGGACTGCAAAGCAGAAATAAAGTAAGAGGTCTTCTGCGGGTTTCACAACCTACGATACATCCACACGGCTTCATCTTTCCTCCCTCAGGCGTACCTGCTTGTCCCGTTGCGTTTTATTTCTTATTCAGAAGATCTAGCTCATGTCTTGGGTGAAAAGGTTCCTGTGCTAGAAGCCCTTTCCAATCTGAGTCTGCACACTTCAGTGGAGAGGCGCTGTCCCTGTGTGTTCGATTTATCCATATTCTACCAAGACACATAGTTGGTATTTTATAGGGAGGGCATGGGACCTTGAAGCAGTGTTATCTGCACTCTTGACCTAAGCTTGCATGATTCCCATGTCCCCCTTGTCACAGTATGGGCTCTCCTGTATATATTCAATCCTTTTCTTCTTCTTCTTCTTCTTCACAGCTGAATATACTGGTAGACACAGGGAGCAGTAACTTTGCAGTGGCTGGTGCTCCTGACCCCTACATTACCCACTTCAATTCGAAACTGTAAGTACAAAATCCACAGGAGGTTTGACCTTATTCTTATGAGCTTTATCAGTAGTTTTACTGCCCCCCCCTTTTCATTGTGCTTAACAAACCTGTAGTAAACGCCTGCTTTCTGGTTCCGTGTGTGACGTGGTCGGATTTAAACCTCCACAGATGGTGTGATTAGGGTATAAGGAAGCAGCAGCGATTTTCATTATGGTGTTCTCCTTCAGATATTTGCATATTGTAGGGGCAGCATTGTGGAGTAATGGTTAGGGTTCTGGACTCTTGACCGGAGGGTTGTGGGTTCAATCCCAGGTGGGTGCTGCTGTACCCTTGAGCAAGGTACTTTACCTAAATCACTCCAGTAAAAACCCAACTGTATAAATGGGTAATTGTATATAAAGAATAATGTGAAATAATGTATAATGTGATATCTTGTAACAATTGTAAGTTGCGTCTGCTAAGAAATAAATAATAATAATAATGTTTGAAATACAAGCATAGAACAAAGAGATCTTTGACAGAAGAAAAGGGAGACCAGTAATCATTTTGATAGTGCTAAGAGGAAGTAAAAAAAAAAAAAAAAAAATACACCTTGGTTAGCAGTCCTTTAAATTTCAGTGACAGACTTGCTGTGTGACCTTGGAGCCTTTTACTAGATCCTTTTGGGACTGCGTTGGAAAGGAGAGGTTTGTTATGGTTAAAAATGACTCTGTCCCCAAGTTGCTCACCTGGTAAAAACATGGCCGTGTGTTGTGCAGGGTGGGTCAGGGGAGCGCAGGTCCTGTCTGTGCAAAGTCAGCGGCCTTTGTTGGGGATTCTGGAAGGGGCATTGCATTGGCTGTGGTGTGGGTTAGAGAGGCAAAATCAGCAGGGATTGTTTCTCCTCGTCTCGCTACAGCAGAACCTACTGGCCAGGCACCGAATGGGCTCGGGCGGACACTTCCAGCGCCAGCCCTGCTCCTCCAGAGCTGGAAGCGTGAGGACATGTGCTCTCAAGTTCCTGGGTATAGAAGAGGAAGCTGGCCTGGCTGTGGGAGCGGAGGACTCCCACTGCACCTCCAGTTCCCCTGAGCTGTGTAGGGAATTACTGCAGTGAGGGAAAACAATAATTGGACCGTCTAAATTGTGGAGAAAATCAGGTGTAAAATAACTGGGCACCAAAAACACCAGTAGCTAATTGCTATTGCCAGTCTAGAAATAAGGTAATTAATTTACCAAAAAACTCTGAAACTGGGCACTGGTGGCTTTGGTAACAAACAAAGGCACACTGGGCCTGTCTCTCTCTCTCTCTCTGCTGTACAGGGTGGTGCTCTCAGAATGTGGCATGATAGAAGTGAGATAGGTGCTCTCTCTGTAATTGGAGCCTTTTATTTTCCTTGGCTTGCGTAGCTAAAAACAGTGTGCTGTTTTTCCCGGTGCGTGTCAAACCCCAGCCTTGGAGCAGGTAGTAATTAGCAGAGGATATTGCAAAGGGGACTTCGGCAGCTCCTCCTCCGGCACATATCTGAAATGAGAAATCGGAGCCACTTACAGGGCAGGAAAATGTGATCACTGACAATACAAGCTGAGAGATCCACTGGAAATGCCAGACGTGGCTCTCAGGCTTGTAAGAATGGTTTAAGTGGTGCTGAACCTGTGCTGAAGCACTGCATTTTGTGGACCATTTCTCTTGCTGCTTAGAATTGTCCGTATTAGAAATTCAGTACCTGCTTCCTCTTTGATTAGCTGGGGGAGTCTATTCAGTTAATCTAAATGGTGGCGGACCTAAACACACTTGTTTTTAAATCATTAAAAGAAGGGAGCTTTATAAAAATCAGCATCTCTAACAGTGTGTGAGAGTATTTACTGTCATTAATCAAGTAAAAATGCCAGTGTTCCTCTTTTAATATTTAATAAGTGATGGTGTTTAGATCAATGTAATAGACCCTCTTCTGTTTCTTATGTCCATAAGACCCCTATTGCATCGCAGTTTCATCCATTCCAGGTTTTAATACAAGCTTGATCAGCCATGGATCACACTGCTGTGCAATGGAAGTGTTCTTTCCATCCCTGTACAGAAGTGTCAGCGATTCTGTGTTCTGTTTCCCAGCTCCAGTTCATATCACTCCTCTGGAATGGATGTCTCTGTGAGATACACACAAGGAAACTGGGTGGGCAAGCTTGGCACGGACATCGTTACCATTCCGAAGGGACCCAATGGCACCATCACTATCAACGTTGCCACTATTCTGCAATCAGAGAATTTCTTCTTACCCAGGGTGAACTGGCAAGGGATTCTGGGGCTGGCCTACAAAACGCTGGCTAAGGTAAAGTTTCTCTTTAGTGTGCCTGCAAGCATAACGCTTATATTGTACACATTGATGTACCCGCCATAAAAAACACTCTGGATAAATACCTCCTTAATGGCAATAAGGCTTTGAGTTATGTTGCTTCTTGGAAAAAACTGAAAAGTCCCCAGAATAACATTCATAAGTGCCCTTGATCATTTCTGAATGAGGCATTGTGAATGTTCAGTAAAGATGCTAAACAATCCTGTACCACTGTGTGCCCTTCTGATAAGCTCTTGCTGATCACAATGTGTAGTTTGCAATGTAATGACCCTGCTAAACAAGAACTGTGGTATGCTAACCCTTCTCTATAAAATACATAAGAAAATAATCAAATACACCCACTGTAACACCCTTCTATTGTCAATAATGCTGCCATTTCCTCAGTCAGAATCTGTTAATAGACTTGTGTCTGAGAGAAGTCTTAGTTCAGATATACTGATAACATTTTACCAAAAAAATATTATTATTATTATTATTATTATTATTATTATTATTATTATTATTATTATTATTATTATTAGGAAAGGGAGGATTTAAATGAACTGGGCAAACCATGCCAAGTAAAGATTAAATCATTGGAAAGTGTACTGCACTTCAGCTTTAGAGACTCTTGAGAACCAGAGAACATTAGGTAACAGCTTACTTCTCCCTATATTCATATACATGTCATGCCGTCAAGTTATTTTCAGATCAAATGGTGTTTAATGTGTTGTCAAATACAGTGTTCAGTTTGCAAGCAAATCATTTTGTTACTGTTAATTGCTGTACTAGTTCCCCAGTGTGAAGGCAACAAGGAGGGCTTACGCATTAACTAGTCCAGAAGTGAATAGTAAAGCGGTATTGTGTGTGAAAACAGTATCAGTTCTGGTTTATGTATTAGAACGTATTAACTGCTCCCGTGTCTATTTCTGCAGCCGGACAGTTCAGTGGAGCCTTTCTTTGACTCTCTGGTGAGGCAGACTGGGATCCCAGACATGTTCTCCCTGCAGATGTGCGGAGCAGGATTGTCAGCTTCCAGCACTTGGGATCCCCTGGGAGGTGGCCTGGTAAGTGAGATTCACTGCTGCCGGCAATGCTTCACTCTCTGAGAAGTTTAATTGGATGGGCTGAAGGCAGCAGGACGCCCGGGCTTTAAAACAAGGAGCGAGACATGCTCTGTGATGTTGTTTGAAATGAAAAGGGTTTGATATGCAGACCCATCTGTAGTGACTTCAATGTAGGATTACGCTATAGGGTTGATATGCAGACCCATCTGTAGTGACTTCAATGTAGGATTACGCTATAGGGTTGATATGCAGACCCATCGGTAGTGACTTCAATGTAGGATTACGCTATAGGGTTGATATGCAGACCCATCGATAGTGACTTTAGTGTAGTATTATGCTATAGGTTTGGGGTAATTGTATGATTTTTAAGGTCAGGATTGGGTTTATATGTAGATGCTCCCGGAGGTGTTGATATTACTGGAGCATTTAGCATTTGACAATGTGCCTCCCAGCCGCAGAACTGTAATGAGGCTGGTAGCTCTTGATTGCCTCTCCCCCTTTCACATTCTGTGTTACAGGTACAGTAATATGACACCACCCCTGGCCTGCATACTGTAGCTTGCCATGTACAGCATAGAGAGAAAGGGTTAGAATTATCGTACAGCAGGAAAAACTGGCTTTACGTGAGTCAAAGTGAAAACAAGGTCTCCCAAACAAAGAAACTGCAAAACTGGTTGCGATAATGTTGTTAGGTTAGCTAATGAGAGGCAAGCCATGAGCTTATTAACCCTTAAAGCACGGGTGTAAAGGGTGATCACAATCAGAAAAGGTGAACTGAGATATTAGAGCATGATCACATGCTTATACACTTCTTCTGAAAAGTTTTCAGCTTACCTAATCGGAATATTAGTTGTGTTTTCTAAATCAAAATTCTTCATGACTATTGTGTTCATGTACCAGCACTAACTGATCTTGTAGTAAACATGTACATTATAATTAAGATGTGCTGGGAATTGGACTGGAGTGACGGGATGGGTAGTATAAACTTGAATATCCCATGAGACTTCCATCTGTCTTGAAATGATACAGTGAGCCATGTGATCTGTGCTTGGAGGATGAGATGTACCTGGCTTGGTGTTCTTCCAATTGAGGAACCCTGCTGTAAGCCATGTGATCTGTGCTTGGAGGATGAGATGTACCTGGCTTGGTGTTCTTCTTGGAGGATGAGATTGATTGGAACCCATGTGATCTGTGCTTGGAGGAACCTGGCTTGGTGTTCTTCCAATTGAGGAACCCTGCTGTAAACCTGATCTGCTTGGAGGATGAGATGTACCTGGCTTGGTGTTCTTCCAATTGAGGAACCCTGCTGTAAACCATGTGATCTGTGCTTGGAGGATGAGATGTACCTGGCTTGGTGTTCTTCCAATTGAGGAACCCTGCTGTAAACCATGTGATCTGTGCTTGGAGGATGAGATGTACCTGGCTTGGTGTTCTTCCAATTGAGGAACCCTGCTGTAAACCATGTGATCTGTGTTTGGAGGATGAGATGTACCTGGCTTGGTGTTCTTCCAATTGAGGAACCCTGCTGTAAACCATGTGATCTGTGCTTGGAGGATGAGATGTACCTGGCTTGGTGTTCTTCCAATTGAGGAACCCTGCTGTAAACCATGTGGTCTGTGCTTGGAGGATGAGATGTACCTGGCTTGGTGTTCTTCCAATTGAGGAACCCTGCTGTAAACCATGTGGTCTGTGCTTGGAGGATGAGATGTACCTGGCTTGGTGTTCTTCCAATTGAGGAACCCTGCTGTAAACCATGTGATGGTCTGTGCTTGGAGGATGAGATGTACCTGGCTTGGTGTTCTCCAATTGAGGAACCCTGCTGTAAACCATGTGGTCTGTGCTTGGAGGATGAGATGTACCTGGCTTGGTGTTCTTCCAATTGAGGAACCCTGCTGTAAACCATGTGATCTGTGTTTGGAGGATGAGATGTACCTGGCTTGGTGTTCTTCCAATTGAGGAACCCTGCTGTAAACCATGTGATCTGTGCTTGGAGGATGAGATGTACCTGGCTTGGTGTTCTTCCAATTGAGGAACCCTGCTGTAAACCATGTGATCTGTGCTTGGAGGATGAGATGTACCTGGCTTGGTGTTCTTCCAATTGAGGAACCCTGCTGTAAACCATGTGATCTGTGTTTGGAGGATGAGATGTACCTGGCTTGGTGTTCTTCCAATTGAGGAACCCTGCTGTAAACCATGTGATCTGTGCTTGGAGGATGAGATGTACCTGGCTTGGTGTTCTTCCAATTGAGGAACCCTGCTGTAAACCATGTGGTCTGTGCTTGGAGGATGAGATGTACCTGGCTTTGGTGTTCTAAACCAATTGAGGGAACCCTGCTGTAAACCATGTGGTCTGTGCTTGGAGGATGAGATGTACCTGGCTTGGTGTTCTTCCAATTGAGGAACCCTGCTGTAAGCCATGTGATCTGTGCTTGGAGGATGAGATGTACCTGGCTTGGTGTTCTTCCAATTGAGGAACCCTGCTGTAAGCCATGTGATCTGTGCTTGGAGGATGAGATGTACCTGGCTTGGTGTTCTTCCAATTGAGGAACCCCTGTAAACCATGTGATCTGTGCTTGGAGGATGAGATGTACCTGGCTTGGTGTTCTTCCAATTGAGGAACCCTGCTGTAAACCATGTGATCTGTGCTTGGAGGATGAGATGTACCTGGCTTGGTGTTCTTCCAATTGAGGAACCCTGCTGTAAACCATGTGATCTGTGCTTGGAGGATGAGATGTACCTGGCTTGGTGTTCTTCCAATTGAGGAACCCTGCAGTAAACCATGTGATCTGTGCTTGGTGCAAAAGTTTTAGGCAGGTGTGAAAAAATGCTGTAAAGTAAGAATGCTTTCAAAAATAGACATGTTAATAGTTTATATTTATCAATTAACAAAATGCAAAGTGAGTGAACAGAAGAAAAATCTACATCAAATCAATATTTGGTGTGACCACCCTTTGCCTTCAAAACAGCATCAATTCTTCTAGGTACACTTGCACACAGTTTTTGAAGGAACTCGGCAGGTAGATTGGCCCAAACATCTTGGAGAACTAGCCACAGTTCTTCTGTGGATTTAGGCAGCCTCATTTGCTTCTCTCTCTTCATGTAATCCCAGACAGACTCGATGATGTTGAGATCAGGGCTCTGTGGGGGCCATACCATCACTTCCAGGACTCCTTGTTCTTCTTTACGCTGAAGATAGTTCTTAATGACTTTCGCTGTATGTTTGGGGTCGTTGTCATGCTGCAGAATAAATTTGAGGCCAATCAGATGCCTCCCTGATGGTATTGCATGATGGATAAGTATCTGCCTGTACTTCTCAGCATTGAGGAGACCATTAATTCTCTTGACCAAATCCCCAACTCCATTTGCAGAAATGCAGCCCCAAACTTGCAAGGAACCTCCACCATGCTTCACTGTTGCCTGTAGACACTCATTCGTGTACCGCTCTCCAGCCCTTCGGCGAACAAACTGCCTTCTGCTACAGCCAAATATTTCAAATTTTGACTCATCAGTCCAGAGCACCTGCTGCCATTTTTCTGCACCCCAGTTCCTGTGTTTTCGTGCATAGTTGAGTCACTTGGCCTTGTTTCCACGTCGGAGGTATGGCTTTTTGGCCGCAAGTCTTCCATGAAGGCCACTTCTGACCAGACTTCTCCGGACAGTAGATGGGTGTACCAGGGTCCCACTGTTTTCTGCCAATTCTGAGCTGATGGCACTGCTGGACATCTTCCGATTGCAAAGGGAAGTAAGCATGATGTGTCTTTCATCTGCTGCAGTAAGTTTCCTTGGCCGACCACTGCGTCTACGGTCCTCAACGTTGCCCGTTTCTTTGTGCTTCTTCAAAAGAGCTTGGACAGCACATCTGGAAACCCCTGTCTGCCTTGAAATTTCTGCCTGGGAGAGACCTTGCTGATGCAGTATAACTACCTTGTGTCTTGTTGCTGTGCTCAGTCTTGCCATGGTGTATGACTTTTGACAGTAAACTGTCTTCAGCAACCTCACCTTGTTAGCTGAGTTTGGCTGTTCCTCACCCAGTTTTATTCCTCCTACACAGCTGTTTCTGTTTCAGTTAATGATTGTGTTTCAACCTACATATTGAATTGATGATCATTAGCACCTGTTTGGTATAATTGTTTAACCATACACCTGACTATATGCCTACAAAATCCCTGACTTTGTGCAAGTGTACCTAGAAGAATTGATGCTGTTTTGAAGGCAAAGGGTGGTCACACCAAATATGGATTTGATTTAGATTTTTCTTCTGTTCAATCACTTTGCATTTAGTTAATTGATAAATATAATCTATTAACATGTCTATTTTTGAAAGCATTCTTACTTTACAGCATTTTTTCACACCTGCCTAAAACTTTTGCACAGTACTGTACCTGGCTTGGTGTTCTTCCAATTGAGGAACCCTGCTGTAAGCCATGTGATCTGTGCTTGGAGGATGAGATGTACCTGGCTTGGTGTTCTTCCAATTGAGGAACCCTGCTGTAAGCCATGTGATCTGTGCTTGGAGGATGAGATGTACCTGGCTTGGTGTTCTTCCAATTGAGGAACCCTGCTGTAAACCATGTGATCTGTGCTTGGAGGATGAGATGTACCTGGCTTGGTGTTCTTCCAATTGAGGAACCCCTAAACCATGTGATCTGTAAATGTACCCTTGTGATCTGTGGAGGATGAGGATGATACCTGGCTTGGTGTTCTTCCAATTGAGGAACCCTGCTGTAAACCATGTGATCTGTGCTTGGAGGATGAGATGTACCTGGCTTTGGTGTTCTTCCAATTGAGGAACCCTGCTGTAAACCATGTGATCTGTGCTTGGAGGATGAGATGTACCTGGCTTGGTGTTCTTCCAATTGAGGAACCCTGCTTAAACCATGTGATCTGTGCTTGAGGATGAGAACCCTGGTGTTCTTCCAATTGTGTTCTTCATGTGATCTGTGCTTGGAGGAAACCTGGCTTGGTGTTCTTCCAATTGAGGAACCCTGCTGTGTGATCTGTGCTTGGAGGATGAGATGTACCTGGCTTGGTGTTCTTCCAATTGAGGAACCCTGCTGTAAACCATGTGATCTGTGCTTGGAGGATGAGATGTACCTGGCTTGGTGTTCTTCCAATTGAGGAACCCTGCTGTAAACCATGTGATCTGTGCTTGGAGGATGAGATGTACCTGGCTTGGTGTTCTTCCAATTGAGGGCTGTAAACCATGTGATCTGTGCTTGGAGGATGAGATGTACCTGGCTTGGTGTTCTTCCAATTGAGGAACCCTGCTGTAAACCATGTGATCTGTCTTTTGGAGGATGAGATGTACCTGGCTTGGTGTTCTTCCAATTGAGGACCCTGCTGTAATGTGATCTGTGCTTGGAGGATGAACCTGGCCCTGAGGAACCCTGCTGTAAACCATGTGATCTGTGCTTGGAGGATGAGATGTACCTGGCTTGGTGTTCTTCCAATTGAGGAACCCTGCTGTAAACCATGTGATCTGTGCTTGGAGGATGAGATGTACCTGGCTTGGTGTTCTTCCAATTGAGGAACCCTGCTGTAAACCATGTGATCTGTGCTTGGAGGATGAGATGTACCTGGCTTGGTGTTCTTCCAATTGAGGAACCCTGCTGTAAACCATGTGATCTGTGCTTGGAGGATGAGATGTACCTGGCTTGGTGTTCTTCCAATTGAGGAACCCTGCTGTAAACCATGTGATCTGTGCTTGGAGGATGAGATGTACCTGGCTTGGTGTTCTTCCAATTGAGGAAACTGTAAACCATGTGATCTGTGCTTGGAGGATGAGATGTACCTGGCTTGGTGTTCTTCCAATTGAGGAACCCTGCTGTAAACCATGTGATCTGTGCTTGGAGGATGAGATGTACCTGGCTTGGTGTTGGCTTGGTGTTCTTCCAATTGAGGAACCCTGCTGTAAACCATGTGATCTGTGCTTGGAGGATGAGATGTACCTGGCTTGGTGTTCTTCCAATTGAGGAACCCTGCTGTAAACCATGTGATCTGTGCTTGGAGGATGAGATGTACCTGGCTTGGTGTTCTTCCAATTGAGGAACCCTGCTGTAAACCATGTGATCTGTGCTTGGAGGATGAGATGTACCTGGCTTGGTGTTCTTCCAATTGAGGAACCCTGCTGTAAACCATGTGATCTGTGCTTGGAGGATGAGATGTACCTGGCTTGGTGTTCTTCCAATTCTGCTGTAAACCATGTGATCTGTGCTTGGAGGATGAGAGGATGAGATGTACCTGGCTTGGTGTTCTTCCAATTAGTAATATAAGGGCAATCGAAATGGAAAGGGTATTTGTATTTGTATTTAGTACCTCAAGCACATACAATGCAGACAGGACTTCAGAATTACTCCTACTTTGTAGGCTGCAGTTTGATATTAGACATGTGTTTCTATTTGCCTGGTTTTAAAATGAAGGTTTTCCTAAAAGCATAGCTTTTCCATAGTGCCTTGTACGTTTTACAAGAACAAGTTGTAATCATGTGTTCTCCACATGAGTTCCTCTTCCCCATGCATTCACCCAGGTTGATCCTTATTTGTATTACATCAGATACAATAGCAGATACAATCAAAAAATAAAACGCTTTTGTTATTCATAAGTTGGTTGCATTGCTCATATAAGTTTATGTTCTACTTTCAGGTCATGGGTGGGATTGAACCAACTCTGTACAAGGGGTCTATATGGTACACCCCCATTAAGGAGGAATTGTATTACCAGGTGGAGGTCCTTAAGCTAGAGGTTGGGGGCCAGAATTTAAACTTTGACTGTCAAGAGGTATGTACTGTCTTGCACTTTAAGGGGGGTTAGTATTGTCTAAACAGACACACTCCTGTAAATGTGCTTTTAAATTAACATGCCACGAAACCTGTCTTTAAATCCTAAATGGGACTAAACAGCCTTTCTCATTCCATTCATGTGACAATGGGACCTTTCCACTGTCCCAGCCTCACCTACTCTCTGTCTATACAGTCACACAGTTTAAAAGGAAAGATGAAGGCTATTCAGTAAAATGTTTACAAAAATAAAAGAAATTGAAGCTACTTGTTAAAATAAATAAAATTAAAAAATCCTCTATCCTTGTTTGTTTTTTTTAACCTTATTTCATTTTCCCTGTGTCCTGACCTTTATTATACATGTATTGTATTAAAACTTTTGTTCATTAAGGGAGAAAAAAACCCAATTTACTTTCACAGGTGATAAGTGTACAGTACATACTGCACCCTAAATGCAAAGTGGTTATCTTTGCATGTCTAGGTCCTGTTTTGTACGTGCCAGGGTTTTTCCTAGTAACTGTTTCCCAGTTTGGCAGTACCATGTATGTATTGTGCAAGAGCCTGCTGCTTGCATTGTTTGTGTTGAACAAAGCTTCAATATCTTTTTCCTGTTAAGGACAAAAAAAATAAAAAAATCGAAAGTCATTTTTTAAAAACGGTGCTCTGCCTTGCATTCCTCTCTGAAGCCTTCCTCCCAACAGAGGCTTCCTTTAGAGACTTTGTTCCTTCAAGGCCTGGGCTCACGAAGCTGTCGCTTCGTTCTGTGTCTCTTTCTCATTTCAGTACAACACTGACAAAGCCATTGTGGACAGTGGAACGACACTGCTGCGCCTCCCGCACGTTGTGTTTAAGGCCGTCGTGGATGCCATCATCACAACATCCTTGGTAAGAAGGTTAGGGTGGTTTTTTTTGGGTTGGTTTTTTTAATAATTGTGTGTTTGTGAACAATATATTCTTGTAAACAGGGTTAGAGCAGTTACTATAAATTTAAATTTGGAAATCATTTTTTCTAACTTAACATTGTAGTTATTTTTATTTATTTTATTTATTTAACCAGGAGATTCACCCAGGCTTTATTTACAAGGAGGTCCATGGAAAACAGAGATCTAAGAATAGTATAAATTAGACATGTGTCTCTTTGTTAATGTGGTCTGCAGTAGAAGCATTGGCAGGAGGTTCTAAGCAATTCCCTAATGTGATCTTTAAAACCAGAGAAGGAAAGAATATCAAATGTCATCTTCATACTATGATGGAAACAGTTCCACGTCTTTGGGAGTTGCTGTGCAAAAGATAATTCTCCTGTACGGGTTCGAATCCTTGGAACAGCCACATGAACAGAATCCTGAGAGTGTAAACTAGAGCCAACGCTGGTCCTTTCTACCAGAGCACTCAAATAAGAGGTACCAAGCCTTCAAAACCCTTAAACAGAAAGCAGTACCAGTGAGAAAGCCCTCGCTTCAGAGGTGAACATTTAACTCTAGCAGCTGGTTTGTCAGATCCAGATTAGCACTGAGTTCAGACTGCCTTCCTTAAAGTAACATGGGCTAGTCCAAGGTTAGTGCTGACCAGGGTCTATGTAACCAGCTGTATATTGTCACTTTTTTGTGTCTTTATTATTCTTTTTTTAATGTAACATGCAGCTGGATACTCTGGTAAGGTTTTACTATAGGGGGTTTAGAACAACGTTTGTCATTATAAGTGTTAAAAATAGATTTAACATATTTCAAGTTACCTTACGAGCTCATTGCACATAATACAGCATGAGAAAAACACACCAGGGTTGGTGTCCATTCTTGTTTTTCAATTCCAATTCCACTTCCAATTCCTTTTTAAAATAATTTCCTCAAATCCAATTCTCATTCCTGTTCCCTTTTTAATCAATTCCAACACATCATTGATCAAAATTGCAATGAACAGTATTCTGGCAACAAATTACTTAAATTGAAGTCAAGGTTTGTCAATTAAATTGTTCATTTGAAGCCAATCACAACAATTATTATGTCTCTAAAACATCAATTCCAATTCCTTCGAAGGAATTGCAATTGAGAATTGATTTTTAAAAAGGAATTGGAGTTGAAAACCAGGAATTGGCCCCAACCCTAGGTAAACCAAAACAGGGTTCCAAGTAACAAAGACTGTATTTGCATACAGCCACTGGCTGCTGACTTTAGAAAAGGGAAATTGCCATGTTTGCATGAAGAGGGGGGTGTCAGACTCTTTCCTTACTTTATAACTTGTTGTACAAACAGAACACCGCTTATATAGAGAAGCTGCATCTCCCTTTTCTATTCACGTTGTCATGGCGACCAACACCAGAGTCAGAAGGTTCATCGTGGGTGCTTTGGCCGGCATTTGCTTCACTGAAATGTCCGGTCTACACATTGTGGGCTCTTCTCCCAAAGCCAGTGTGGATTTCGGGGCACTGTGCTGTTGGATGAATCCTATTTGAGAAGTTCGGCTCCTGTACTGTCTTTCTCTTTCTCTTTGTCTGTGCTGCAGGCTGCTTTTTATATTTTCATGTATTGGTTCCTCTGCCTCTGGTCCTGTGTCGGCTTGCTGTCTTTAACACATTCCTCTTCTTCTTGATAGATCCAGCAGATTTCCAGCGATTTCTGGACTGGCACCACAGTAGCCTGCTGGATGAAAGGAGAGACACAGTGGAGAATCTTCCCGAAAATCTCCA
Source organism: Huso huso (assembly GCA_036884735.1). Taxonomy (NCBI): domain Eukaryota; kingdom Metazoa; phylum Chordata; class Actinopteri; order Acipenseriformes; family Acipenseridae; genus Huso; species Huso huso. Next base: position 353,954 of record CM072706.1, on the reverse strand, counting down.
TTTATCTGAGGGGAATGAATGCCAGCCAGTCCTTCCGCATCACCATCATGCCACAGGTAGTCCTTGTGTGTGTAGTTTCATGTTTTACCTTTTTTCATGTTTTATAGTGTTATAAACCTTCACCAGTGCCAGAGAAAGGGAACAAATCGGTTGTTGTTTTGAAATGCACCCAGGAAAGTACAGTGAGCTTTGTGGTCTGTAATTCTTGTGTCACTTGACCACTAGATGTCAGCAGTGTTTCACTTTAGTAAAAGCTTTCCAAGGTTTCTCACGACTCTCTTGTTGTCTCTGTGCTTCAGCTCTACGTTCAGCTCGTGTCAGGTCTTGATAACTCACTCGAGTGTTACCGCTTTCGCATCTCGTCCTCCACCAGTGGCTTAGTGATCGGCGCCACGGTGATGGAGGGCTTCTACGTGATCTTTGACCGTGCCCAGAAGAAGGTTGGCTTTGCCGTTAGCACCTGTGCAGGTACATTTTAAAATCACAGAACGTTACTGGTTGGAATTTTATTTCCTGGATTATATTGTGCAATTGGGTTTTTCAGAATTTAAAGAGGCGATCAGGATTACTTTGATCCACAAAACCAGGATTATTGTGATCCTACTGCAGAGGTATATTTAGCTTTTAAATGGCCATAGAACATCAATATTTTGTTTGAATTGTCATAGCAAACACACACACTATTTGTCCAAATAGAGTGTTATAATATAATATTTACATATTTATTTAAGTTTTGTATCCATGCAAGCAAAAAGGAAAACACGTATTTAGTGGTATACCTTTAATAAAAAAAGCATACGCTTGCGCCTCCACATACGCCTCCACAAAGCTCGTCTGAGAGATGCTGGACTCCCGACCGACGAGGAAGACGATGAAGATGTCTAAAAAAAAACTTTCAAAAGTTTGATTTTTATTCAATTTAGATTTAGTTATTTAATTTCTGCTAACCATTGTTTGCATGTGTTATACAGACGTGCTCAAATTTGTTGGTACCCTTACAGCTCATTGAAATAATGCTTCATTCCTCCTGAAAAGTGATGAAATTAAAAGCTATTTTATCATGTATACTTGCATGCCTTTGGTATGTCATAGAATAAAGCAAAGAAGCTGTGAAAAGAGATGAATTATTGCTTATTCTACAAAGATATTCTAAAATGGCCTGGACACATTTGTTGGTACCCCTTAGAAAAGATAATAAATAATTGGATTATAGTGATATTTCAAACTAATTAGTTTCTTTAATTAGTATCACACATGTCTCCAATCTTGTAATCAGTCATTCAGCCTATTTAAACGGAGAAAAGTAGTCACTGTGCTGTTTGGTATCATTGTGTGCACCACACTGAACATGGACCAGAGAAAGCAAAGGAGAGAGTTGTCTGAGGAGATCAGAAAGAAAATAATAGACAAGCATGGTAAAGGTAAAGGCTACAAGACCATCTCCAAGCAGCTTGATGTTCCTGTGACAACAGTTGCAAATATTATTAAGAAGTTTAAGGTCCATGGAACTGTAGCCAACCTCCCTGGGCGCGGCCGCAAGAGGAAAATCGGCCCCAGAGTGAACAGAAGGATAGTGCGAATGGTAGAAAAAGAACCAAGGATAACTGCCAAAGAGATACAAGCTGAACTCCAAGGTGAAGGTACGTCAGTTTCTGATCGCACCATCCGTCGCTTTTTGAGCGAAAGTGGGCTCCATGGAAGAAGACCCAGGAGGACTCCACTTTTGAAAGAAAAACATAAAAAAGCCAGACGAATTTGCTGAAATGCATATTGACAAGCCACAATCCTTCTGGGAGAATGTCCTTTGGACAGATGAGTCAAAACTGGAGCTTTTTGGCAAGTCACATCAGCTCTATGTTCACAGACGAAAAAATGAAGCTTTCAAAGAAAAGAACACCATACCTACATTGAAACATGGAGGAGGCTCGGTTATGTTTTGGGGCTGCTTTGCTGCGCCTGGCACAGGGTGCCTTGAATCTATGCAGGGCACAATGAAATCTCAAGACTATCAAGGCATTCTGGAGCCAAACGTACTGCCCAGTGTCAGAAAGCTCTGTCTCAGTCGCAGGTCATGGGTCCTCTAACAGGATAATGACCCAAAACACACAGCTAAAAGCACCCAAGAATGGATAAGAACAAAACATTGGACTATTCTGAAGTGGCCTTCTATGAGTCCTGATCTGAATCCTATCGAACATCTATGGAAAGAACTGAAACTTGCAGTCTGGAGAAGGCATCCATCAAACCTGAGACAGCTGGAGCAGTTTGCTCAGGAAGAGTGGGCCAAACTACCTGTTAACAGGTGCAGAAGTCTCATTGAGAGCTACAGAAAACGTTTGATTGCAGTGATTGCCTCTAAAGGTTGTGCAACAAAATATTAGGTTAGCGGTCCCATCATTTTTGTCCATGCCATTTTCATTTGTCTTATTATTTACAATATTATGTTGAATAAAAAATCAAAAGCAAAGTCTGATTTCTATTAAATATGGAATAAACAATGGTGGATGCCAATTACTTTTGTCAGTTTCAAGTTATTTCAGAGAAAATTGTGCATTCTTTGTTTTTTGTGGAGGGGTACCAACAAATTTGAGCATGTCTGTATGTGGACTAACATTAAAACATTAATTTTAGATTTTGTTAAAAAATAATATATAAAACAAAATAAGTAAAGTTGTATATTAATCATTATTACCACGATCTTTGTTAAATTAGGTTATATCATATATAAGGCCTCTTTAAAAAAAAAAAAAAAAAAAAAAAAACTTAAGAACTAGCCTATTCAAAAAACTGGATTTTGTAATCGTGATTATTTGTTATCTGGATAAATGTAATCCAGCAGTGACATTTTCAGAAAAAACTGATCAAAATGATCCAGATAAAAGTAATCTTGATCACAAAATATAGGATTACCAAATCAAGATCACTTTGATTCAGATTAAAAGTTTTGAAAAACGGTCCCTGGTGTTACTCCAGATTACTGAACTTCCCCTATCCTACATGCTTTCGAGTCACCCTGTACTAAAATGGGTTTATTCCTGTTGACAGAAAAAAGTGGCTCCCCTCTGTCGGAGATCGGAGGTCCGTTCCTGGCCTCGGACGTTTCCAGCAACTGTGCAAAGACCCCAGCAATACAGGAGCCAGTCCTGTGGATCATCTCCTATGTGCTGATGGGCCTGTGCGCGTTCATTCTCATCATACTGGCCATCCTGCTGCCCGTGCTTTGTCGCCATGGCAACGATGCAGGGGGAGGAGTCACTGACGAGTCCTCCGTCATTCACCACTGATTGAAGTGAAATGAAGACACTAAACAACCGCTGAGAAATGATCTGCTGCAAGTCCTGCCTGCAAACGGAGCTGGGGAAAAGAGAAAGGCTGATAACCTGGGGCACACTGATGGCAATGACTATAAGATCTGCACTTTTATTTGATCTTATTAATAACCTGGAGAAAGATGGCATCTAATTATTCTGGTCAAGCCATTCGATAAATAAATGTATATATAAAATGAGATGCCAGTAATAGTTATTGGAATCAGTTTGTAAATGGTTAATGGGGAGAATGGGGAGTTTTGATGTTGACCAGTGTTATGACTGTCTCACAAAGAGAACTTGAGTGTTTGTTTAAGGCCATTGCACACTGGACACGTTCTGTAATTTCTTATTGAATGTTGAATTTGCTTAAGTTGATCACACCAAATACATTGGCCGACTTGCACATCGAGGACAAAGCTGTGACTGCTTTAAAACCTGCCATTGCGTGAAGGCCTGGTGTCCCCCAGCAGTAAATGCAGTTTTATTGGTTGCTGTTATTTTAGTGCACTGACGAGAGCTGACTAGAAATGATTTTGAATCAAGGCGTCAATTCCAAACGATGTGCAAGGTACAAGAAGAAATGCACACGTTTGCAATCCATTTGATATGTTCAGTTCTGATAAAGAACCACATCCAGTGAGCAGTGGCCTTAAGATTGAAGAACATAACATTCAAAATGTGTTTTTTTTTTTTTGTTTTTGTTTTTTTCATGAAAGATTTTGTTTGAAAGTTTCTCATCTTGATGTTTTTCGAGAAAGAATAAACATTTGCAACTTTAAAGAAATTGACAAAGATCAACTTGCTCAGATTATTTTTTTTCTTTTTGTGAACAGAGCTCATAGGTTTACCAGTAATAATTAAAAGAATGAATTCCTGCTGGTTTGGAGAGAAGGCCACTAGCTTTGTGACCTTTCCCCTGAAGGACCAGTCTCATGTTATTCAGTCGCAGTACATCAGCACAGCCACCACACCTGGAGTTCCTTAGAAATGTGTGTGCAAATGGATCATGCAGTTTGCTCTGAAACAGGCAAGCTAGTGAAGAAGAACTTATTTTGTTCTAATGTTACACCAGCTGTGGTGAGTTCCAAATGAACATGAATGCAAAAAACATGTACTGGGTAATATTTCTAGATCACATTGATTAGGAGACTGGGGTGTTTGGGGACTTTCCTTTCTACCCTGAACCAACATAATAATAATAAATAATACCTCGTTCCAGTGGTTTGGTCAGGCTGAAGAATGGGCTTATTCAATATCACTCATTCCTCTCTTAATAAAAAGAGGATTGCCCTGGTTGATCGCCACAGCATTCTTGATGTGTTCAAGGTTGTTTTTTGGTGTAAGGCTTTTATTTTTATTGACAGTGATTTGTGAGATCTCAAACTGAATCTTGAAAGGATCTAGAACAGAAGAAATACATCTTGCTGTCTTGCTTATTGAACTAAGCTGGTAAATGTTGATCTGTGTATTAATGTAAGTGCATGTACTTGAGATTTATATTCATTTTCAGATGGACCAGTGTGTATTGATAACAACGCACAGCAATGGTTCACTGTGACCATCTGGTTGATTTTTTCATTTTAGTTTTTTTTATTTATTTTTGTTCTGTAACTGTAACGCTGGTCTGACGTTCCGGCTGTTGACACTTTCGGTTTGCAAAGTCTCAAATAATATGTTCTTGCACGTGTTTAATGAAACGGGTTCGAAGCATACTGCTGCACGTTGTTGACACAGGAGGACACAAAGGTGACTATTAAAACACTCGCTGGTTTCACAGACCCTCAGATGATTTTGATTTTGAAAACCCTGTCCAGTAACATCATTGCCCCTGATTTGATCTTACCCTTATTTAACTATCTGTGATTCCCAGTATTTTTCTAGGAGGACCACCTACACAAGTGTTTAGTGATTTTCCCCCTGAACTATTGTCAGCATAAGTTTACATGCTTTATGAATTTGTATACATGCAAATCTTGAACTACATTTTCTTTTGGGTAAAATTGCATTGTAAGTATAGGAAAACATTATGACAACAATGTTAAGCAAACAGTAGGGTGACCAGATTTTAAAGCTCAAAACTAGGGGTGCTGGCTTTGCATGGCTTCCATCATATACAGGGGTTACAGTTTTGTTCAATGGCTTTCAGCACCCCCACTTTAAAAAATGTTCAAGTGCAACTGTTTTTGTTTTGGTATTATGTTTGCAATTCTCCAGTCTGTCGGTACAACCCCTGTCTCAAGAGATCTTACGATCTTTTAAAAATATTAACCCTGCATTGTGACAGTGATGGCCTACTGCAATAGCCAATAGTACATGCCTTTTACCATAAGTCCCGCCTTACACTTGACTCCTCCATCCTTAAAATTTCCCCGGAGCAGTTCTGCCCCTTGGAGAGGTGTGTGTTGGCAGTCGGGGAGATAGCTGGATGTGAGAATGTCAAATCGGCTTCACGCATGAATGGAGCTATTGTCATTTTTCTAAAAACAACGGAGCTAGTACAGAAAGTAGTTGAGAATGGGGTTGTATTAAACGACACGTTCACGCCAGTGCTGCCGCTATCAGCCCCGTCTCGGAAGATCACCATTTCAAATGTGCCGCCGTTTGTCCGAAATGAGATTCTGGAGAGGGAACTGGCGAGATACGGGCAGGTAATGTCCGGGATTAATGTCCGGGATTAAGAGGATACCCTCTGGGGTGCAAACCCTCCACAACTGAACCCACATCTCACCCACACCCCACCCCACCCAACCCAAGCACCCACACCTCACCAACCCCTCCACCCTCACCCACCCCACCCTCACCCCTTCACCCTCACCCCACCCATTTCACCCCACACCCCACACCCTCACCCTCACACCCACACCCTCACTCACACCCTCACCCACCCTCACCCTCACCCTCACCCCACCCTCACCCCCACACCCACCCACACCCCACCCACCCTCACACCACACCCACACCCCCACCCTCACCCACACCCCACACCCTCACCCTCACCCACCCACACCTCACCTCACCCACACCCCCACACCCTCACCCTCACCCACACCCACACCTCACCCCACACCCTCACCCTCACCCTCACCCCCCCTCACCCCCACCCACCCTCACCCCCATTCACCCCTCACCCTCACCCTCACCCCACCCTCACCCCACCCTCACCCACACCCTCACCCCACCCCCCACCCTCACCCTCACCCCCACCTCACCCCCTCACCCCTCACCTTTTTTCCCACCCACACCCACACCCTCACCCTCACCCTCACCCTCACCCCCCCCCACACCCTCACCCTCACCTCACACCCTCACCCCTCACCCCCACCCACCCCACACCCACACCCTCACACCCCACCCTCACCCACCCACACCACACCCACACCCACACCCACACCCTCACCCACCCCACCCTCACACCCTCACCCTCACCCCACCCACACCCACACCCCACCCCCTCACCCACACCCCACACCCACACCCACACCCTCACCCCACCCACCCTCACCCACCCCCACACCCACACCCTCACCCTCACACCCTCACCCTTCACCCCACAGTGCACCCCCTCACCCACACCCTCACCCACCCTGTTTTTTGTTCACCCTCACCCTCACCCTCACCCACACCCCCACACCTCACCCCCACCCTCACCCTCACCCCCCCCACCCTCTGTCTCCCCCCTCACCCTCTTTAAACCCTCACCCTCACCCACCCCCCCACCCTCACCCTCACCCACACCCCACCCACCCACACCCCCCACCCTCACCCTCACCCTCACCCTCACCTCACCCCCCCCCCACACCCCCACCCTCACACCCCCCCACCCTCACCCTCACACCCACCCACACCCCCTCACCCTCACCCCACACCCTCACCCCACCCTCACCCACCCACACCCTCACCTCACCCTCACCCCTCACCCTCACCCCCACACCCACACCCCACCCTCACCCACACCCCTCACCCCACCCTCACCCCCCCACACCCTCACCCTCACCCTCACCCCCACCCACACCCCTCACCCTCACCCTCACCCCACACCCACACCCCCCCCCACACCCCACCCCACCCTCACCCACACCACCCACACCCTCACCCCTCACCCACACCCACCCACCCCACCCTCACCCCCACACCCTCACCCACACCCCCCACACCCCCCACACCCTCACCCCCACACCCACACCCTCACCCTCACCCCACCCCACCCTCACCCTCACCCTCACCCTCACCCACACCCACACCCACACCCTCACCCCTCACCCCCTCACCTCACCCACCCTCACCTCACCCTCACCCTCACCCTCACACCCCACCCCACCCTCACCCTCACCCCACCCTCACCCTCACCCACACCCTCACCCTCACCCTCACCCACACCCACACCTCCCACCCCCACCCACACCCACCCTCACCCTCACCCTCACCCACACCCACCCCACCCACACCCACCCTCACCCCACACCCACACCCCCCACACCCCACCCACACCCCCACACCCACCACACCCACCCCCACCCTCACCCCCACCCACCCACACCCCACCCCCCCTCCCCCTCACCCACCCTCCCACACCCTCACCCTCCTCACCCCACCCCACCCCACACCCACACCCCCACACCCCACCCTCCCCCACCACCCACCCTCACCCTCACCCCACCACCCCACCCTCACCCTCACCCTCCCACACCCCTCACCTCACCCCACCCCCCACCCACCCCCCCCCACCCCCACACCCCACACCCTCACCCTCACCCTCACCTCACCCTCACCCCCACCTCACCCACACCCTCACCCTCACCCCCCACCCCCACCCTCACACCCCTCACCCTCACCCTCACCCACACCCTCCCTCACCCCACCCCCCTCACCCTCACCCTCACACCCTCACCCTCACCCTCACACCCTCACCCACCCTCACCCACCCTCACCCTCACCTCACCCCACACCCCCACCCTCACCCTCACCCTCACCCTCACCCCCCACCCCTCACCTCACCCTCACCCTCCCCTCACCCCCTCACCCACACCCCCCCCCACCCCCACCCCACACCCCACCCACCCTCACCCTCACCCCCCACCCTCACCCTCCCCACCCCACACCCTCACCCCCCCACACCCCACCCACACCCCACCCTCACACCCACACCCACACCCTCACCCTCACCCTCACCCACACCCTAGCTTTGTTTCTGCGCGTTTAAATAGTTTGTTGCTGCAGCCAGTCTGGATTTCAAATCGTGCGGGCCAATCAGAGGCGACTTTTCTGGTTTTAACGAACGTAGGGCTAGATTTGAAATCGAAGCAGTAGTCAGTGAAGCTATCCGAGAGGGTGAGACGGAGTTTGTTGTAAGCGGCCTGATTTCTACAGAATAGTAATATACTAGTCGCAAATTGTATATATTTATCGGGTTTAAATGACCACAAACTGTATTTGCTTAATATGAGGCGAAATCGAGCACGAAGAGCTACAGTTAAGTGAAGTTTTGATTTAAATTAAGAACAGTCGGGAAAAACCTGAAGGAAGTCGTGTGTTAAATAGGATTATAGTTTTCTTAAGTTTTTAATTTTTTTTGTCGTTGTATTAATATCAATATAGATCTAGGACATAATTTACTGGAAGCTTATCTTTTTTAAATACAAAATGACTACCGTTGGTGGGAAGCCATTGAAACAAGCGGTCCCAGTCGATCTTTTAAAATCGGCACCTCTCAAAGAAATCTCAGATATTCTAGTGGACCCCAGAACCAAGAAGAGATACTTGAGAGGCAGGTTTTTGGGGAAAGGCGGGTTTGCAAAATGTTATGAAATTACAGATATGGACACTAAGGAAGTTTTCGCAGTGAAAGAGGTGCCCAAATCTAGGCTGCTCAAGCCCCATCTAAAGGAGAAAATGTCTATGGAAATCAACATTCACAGAAGTTTGAGCCACGCTAATGTGGTTGGTTTTAAATGTTTTTTTGAGGATGAGGATTTTGTCTATGTTGTCCTGGAAATTTGCAGGAGAAGGGTAAGTTAAAAATGTTATTTGTCCTAAAAACGTCAAAAGAGACCAAACATTGTTAAATTTAAAGCCAAATACCGTGCAGTCTACGTATCGATTAACATTTATCGTGGCTTCAAATTGGCAAAATGAATTGGTTTTAATCATCCTTACATATTTGTAGTCTAAGCATTAACATCTCTATCGAACTGTTAAGGTTTTTTTTTCTCTTCATATGATATAATGTACAAATAAACAGATTTGATAAAGGGACAAGTATAGCTCGATCCCTGTGATTTTCAATGTGTTAAATAATTATAAAACGTATGTACCGATCGTATTGATCTGTCTGAAGCTTGTCTATTTCCCCCAGAGCAACCGTTTTTTAAACCCAACGCAATACTCCAGGCACTTTTGTATTGAGCACAAGTTGTGCGCCCCCTGCAGTTCCAGAATGCAATAGTCTCTGGCGCTCTGTATTATATGAACGTTCCAATGAGATTTAAAGAGCCAGCGTCATCGTTTAAATGGGCGCTCTTTCAGTTTTGAATTATGCATAATTGAAAAAATAAAGGGCAATCTCCTCCACAATTAGACGTGAGTAGTTCCCCTATTCGCTATTGTTTAAGCTAAGTTTTTTTTTTTTTTTTACAAGTGTAAGGAAATACATAAGGGGAAACCAGTAAATAGCAACGCACGTTATATCTAATATGTGACTGCTTTATATTTATTTATTTATATAGAGAAATATCAATGACTTGTTTTGCCTTGTTGACGGCACCTGTACTACGTGTTGCTAATAAACTTGACTTGGTTTTTAGTCCCTGCTGGAGTTGTGCAAACGAAGAAAAGCTGTGACGGAGCCCGAAGCTCGTTACTACATGAGACAGACCATTACAGGATGCCTCTATCTCCACAACAACAGGGTGATTCACAGAGACCTCAAGCTGGGCAACCTCTTCCTCAATGATGACATGGAGGTCAAAATAGGTAACCCTCTTCAGTCTAATGCTGTTCAAAGTGATAACAGCTGTACTCTGAGTCGCAGAAACTCCTTGGTTTGAATCCTGGTTGTGAGTCTGGGGTCTTGGCTGGGGAGCCCCAGACTGGGCTGCCTCCTGAGGGTTGGGGCGAGAGATTGGATGGGCTTAGTTCACCCCATTGTGCCGTGATGTTCTGAGGTTTGGAGCAATGACGTTTTAAACTATTTTTTGTCAACAGATTTCACCTTGAATTGAATGTTGAACTTGAAATCTGAGCAAACATCCACAGAACTTGATGGACATTTTTGTGTCTCTAGGTTAGTTGAGCCTTTGTGGCCATCCGGTAAGGTTAATTAACTTGAGTGTTCTTTATCCACAGGTGATTTTGGTCTGGCCACCAAGATAGAATATGATGGGGAGCGAAAGAAGACTCTGTGCGGGACACCAAACTACATCGCGCCCGAGGTGCTGTGCAAAAAAGGCCACAGCTTCGAAGTGGACATCTGGTCGCTCGGCTGCATCCTGTAAGTAATGGAAGTGGGTACGAATTGGTGGTGCTCTGCAGTTCGTGTAGGTCCATACTCTGAGTTTCCTTTGTGTTTTAGGTACACCTTGTTGGTGGGGAAGCCTCCTTTTGAAACGTCATGCCTTGAAGAGACGTACATCAGAATTAAGAAGAATGACTATACAGTTCCTAGAGTAAGTATCCAGAGAGGATGGTTCCTAGTGTTTCCACAGGGCACACCAGGCTCGGAGATGGTACTCCATGTGTGTTGTTTTCCAGCACATCAACCCGGTGGCAGCTGCTCTGATGAAGAAGATGCTACGGGCTGACCCTACGACCCGCCCCACGATTGCAGAGCTGCTCACTGATGAGTTCTTCACTGCTGGCTACATCCCCCAGCACCTCCCCACCACCTGCCTGACTGTAGCACCCCGCTTCTCCATCGCACCCAGCAGCATCGACTCCAGCTTGAGGAAACCCCTCACAGCACTCAGCAAAGGTAAATGCAACCCAAATACTCCTGCCTGTTTGTCTAATGCAGGGTTGGCTGCCCTGGAGAGCCGCAGGGTCTGATTGGTTAAAACTAATTTTGCTGCAAAATGCATTGCGTGAACAGATGTTGACCAAATGTATTCTTTTTATAATGTGTTCACTCCCAAATGATGGTGGTTTACTGGCAAAGTAGCAATGCCCGATATGTGTCTCGCTGTACCCTTCCTCTTTTTGAAGCCTCAGAAAGTCCTGTTGATAAAATGACAAAGCAGGAAGAGAAGGAGGACATACAGTGCAGGTAAGAAACCTGTTCTTTAAGACATGAAGGTCTGATTCTTCTTATTGCTGCAGTTAACAAACGTAAGTTTGCAGATGTGGATATGGGGGGTTGCTTTGTGGCTAGTCATTTTGTATTTATTTTGAATCCTAGGGAAGTGGGTGAGGCTAGTGAAAGCCACTTGCAAGACATGCTCCAGCAGCTCACCAGTGTTAATGCAGCCAAACCATCTGAAAGGGCCCTGATCCAACAAGGCAAGCAGACTGCTTGGGGTTCATTCTATCTCTGTGAAACTGCCTTACTTGACACATGTGCTCAAACTAGAACATTCGACATCTGTGCACAGCTTGGTGTAAACCTGAGCTTTAAAAATCTAATACCAATAGTTCAATAATTATAATGCAAGATGCCAAAATAACTTAACAATGTAATCTATAGACTTTGGACCTGCATTTATGTTGAGTACTTTATACACCACTTAAACTTGTAAACACTAGTTTCAGTTAACGTGTGTGTGTGTGTTGCTTTTGCCTGCAGAGGAAGCCGAAGACCCTGCCTGTATTCCTATCTTCTGGATCAGCAAGTGGGTGGACTATTCTAACAAATATGGTTTGGGTAAGTGGAGTCTGTCATGGTCTTGTACAGCGAAGCCTGAATGAAGCAGTCTCCTGCTCTAGAGCTAGTAAACCCACAACACATTCTTCCCTCCAGTATAAACTATGGACCATTTGCACCAATGAAGTTCCTTTGGTGAATTTAAGTTGCACAAACAGGCCAGAAAGTCTACCATACTAGCTCTCAAATGAGCTAGTGTCTTCGGTCCTCCTGCAGCAACATTATGGCTTTTTCTCCTGGCACAGGTTACCAGCTGTGTGACAACAGCATTGGTGTTCTCTTCAATGACTTGACACGGCTGATCATGTACAACGACGGAGACAGCCTGCAGTACATCGAGAGAAACAATTCAGAGTCCTACCTGAGTATGCGCTCCTACCCCTCTGCACTGACCAAGAAAGTGAGTCCACACAGCAGTGTCCTTTTGAGCTCTGTTTATAAAAGCTGTGACTTGCTGAGCGGTGTACAAAACCATGCTTTGGAGTGATTTTTAGGGGTGGCTGCATGACTTCCAAAAAATAAATGTAAACTGTACATTGACAAATCGGTGAAAATTAGACCCCGTATTCAAGTACTAGAGTTGGAAACTGTTTTCAAACTTGCACAGCGTTTCGTTTGTTGACCTTCCCTCCCTCCCTCCTCAGATCACTTTGCTGAAGTATTTCAGGAACTACATGAGTGAGCACCTGCTCAAGACGGGGGCGAACATCACTCCCCGTGACGGTGACGAGCTCGCACGCCTGCCTTTCCTGCGATACTGGTTCAGGACAAAGAGCGCCATCGTGCTGCACCTCAGCAACGACACTGTGCAAATCAACTTCTTCCAGGTGAGCTGCCATACCAGCGCCGGCTTGTCCCTTCAACTGAGAAGGGTTGATTCAAGATTACGTGATTTGCATAAAACATCTTGTGGCTTTGCAGCCTTCCTGGAAAGCCCTTATTCTATTGTATGAGATGAGCAGTGTCCTAAACTAAGCACATAGAGGATTTATTATATAAAACACTGGCTTCTAACCAAAAACACATTTTATATTACAAAGCAGTCAACCACTGACTAAGTATTTGTCAGTTACATTTGAACTTGTGTGCAGAGGTCACCCCGTGCATTAACTTTGAAACAGTTTCTTTGATTAGTAAAGTTGGGGGGTGGTATTTAATTTTATTTATTTTTTATAATTTATGGTAAGTTAGTATGTTGCAAGTGAAGTATTTTATTTTTTTTTTCCCCTTATGAGCCTCGCAGGCCTTTTCACCAAAGCTTTCAGTACAGATAAGTGAACTGTAAAATTGCTTGATATTTGACATCAGTATTAATTCTTTACCTGTGTACACTCCTCATGTGTTGCGTTTTTCCCTGGCAGGACCACACTAAGGTCATCCTGTGTCCACTTATGACAGCGGTCACCTTTATTGATGAGAGGAGGGAGTTCCACACCTACAAGCTGAGCTTGATCGAGGAGTACGGCTGTTGTAAGGAGCTGGCCAGTCAGCTGCGCTACGCGCGCACCATGGTGGAGAAACTGCTGGCACCCAAGTCTGCTGCAGCGCGGAAGAACTCTGCAGGCACAGAGCGCACCTGAGCAGGGCGACCAGCCAAGCCAACTCTGCATTCTAACTTAATGAGTCGTGTAAATACGTGTTATTTTAATGTCTGGTGTGTGGCTTTTTTTTTTTTAAATGAACACTTTGTCCTGTTTTAATAAGGAATAATTATTGTTTTTCACTGTACTAACTGGTGCTCGTGTTTTACCACAATGCCTCTTGTTCAATCTAGATCCAGGCTGTGTACGAAATGCTTATCCCAGTGAATTTCCCCTGAAACTGTTTTTTCAAACTAATCAAGACAGTAGGGAAAGTGTTTCTTATCATGTAAGCTGTTGGGTGTCTGTCATACTATTGCTCAGAGTCTTCTTTGTTCTGTATTCTCTAACTGTTTGCTTCCATTTGCTTATACTGTACTTTTCTGTACAAAATGTTTTAAATTTCCCATCGCTCAGATGCAAGTATATTGGCTGTTAAATTGTTTAATTTCATTTGATATATTAAGTGAATAAAGATTATCTTTTTAAAGATTTGTGAATTTGCTGCGTTCATGAGAAGCATTTAGTTTGACATTTTTAGCTATTTGGACAGACTAAATTGTGGCCATTACAAAATAAATTGAAATGGTTGCCATGGAGATAGATGTGTATGTGCTGGAGAAGCTATAAATGCGTAAGATTCCATCTTAAATTGTGTTTTCTCACAAAACCCTCTGGACCTCATTAGTTTGCTTCCAGAACTAACACACAAATACAATGTAAGCATCCATTTATTTAAAAATCCAGTACAAAATATCCCCAGCGACATTCACTGCACAAACAATATTTACAAAATGTAAGAAATGCATCGCGTCATATAAATACAAATATGTGAAAGCTTTCTTACAGTGCCCCTCTATATCCTACACTGCAAAACTACATTTACATAGCCATCAATTTCAATAATTAAACTTGATTTTAAATTGAAATCATTTACGCCAATACAAGCTGCCCTGTGCAACGTGACCTGTGGTGGTACTGTAAGTGACTGCACACTCACTACAGTATAGAAGTGTGTGAAAGTATAATAAACAGCAGGTTCAAAATTGTAATTTCCACTTGGAAAACTTAATCACTATTTGGCCTTGGGATTATTATTTTATTACCCAGCCAGTAAGCGTTTAATACAGTAGCCAACACACAAATCTTTCCAAATGTTCCTTTTGAAAAGCTTCAGTGTTTTATTCCTGGATAGACTTTCGCTAGGCTTGAAAGGCTTCAATGTGTTTTTGTTTTTTTTTAAATACAGTATATAACTATTCACTCTATGCTGCAGGTGGCGCTACTGTGTGGCCCTCCTGGTCTAAGGAAGACAACTCTGGCTCATATCATTGCAAAACATGCTGGATATAATGTTGTAGAAATGAATGCCAGGTAGGTACAGAGGATATTTTTTAAAAATATATATATTTTTAATGGTAATCCTTTCATTTATTTTTTTATTTAAAATTTAACACTGTTATGACTCCTTTTTCAAGAGTGTCCTGTATCATGATCACCAAAAGGAGTGAGTAAAGTGATTTATGACCATAATCCCCTCCCCTTTCACACATTTTCATTGATTTATCACCCTAAGCCCCGTCCCTATTGGTTGATTTATAACATTAAGCCCCACCCGTTTCCACTCATCTGAGTGATTTATGACCCTTAAGCCCCGCCCACGCTTTTAGGAGTGCTACTCGACACGATGAGGGACAAGATGGCGACCGTTGTTGTATACCTGAAGCCTTCATCTCGCAGTTAGTTCAAGATGTCTCTACACGAATCGAAAGTATAGTGGATAGAAAGCTTGAACGAATTATCAGCTGAGTCGACACTCTAAAGGCAGAAATTATTGAATCCGGTAAAAGGATTCAAGCAACAGAAGAATGTATATCTTGTGAGGCTGTGTGGTCCAGTGGTTAAAGAAATGGGCTTGTAACCAGGAGGTCCCCGGTTCAAATCCCACCTCAGCCACTGACTCATTATTATTATTTGTTTATTTTGCAGACGCCTTTATCCAAGGTGACTTACAGAGACTAGGGTGTGTGAACTATGCATCAGCTGCAGAGTCACTTACAGTTACATCTCACTCGAAAGACGGAGCACAAGGAAGTTACGTGACTTGCTCAGGATCACACAATGAGTCAGTGGCTGAGGTGGGATTTGAACCAGGAACCTCCTGGTTACAAGCCTGTTTCTTTAACCACTGGACCACACAGCCTCCCTGATTTTGTCATTTCCGCCTGCATGACATACCTGTACAGTCCAAACCTTTGAGGATCCATTGCTCCCGATAGAATTTAAATAAATCTGCAGGATTATTTTTTCTTCTCCTAGACAGGCGGGACAAATATTGTGGCCAAGCAGTAAAGAAACAATACTTCAACACTTCAGTGTAAAATCAATGCTAAGTTTATCAGTGGCTTCTGAATAGTGACATGTAAGGTGTTCTCTTTTAATAGCATGATAAACACTTCATACTTTTTAATAAAATGGAATAGATACAAAAATATATTTATCCAGTTTTATTTTACTGGGAGTGGCCAATTATTTAATACACAAACTTAAAAAGTGTCTACATTGCAGCACAATGCAAAAAGTTTCTAAGTCTTAGGGGTAGCAGTGTGGAGTAGTGGTTAGGGCTCTGGACTCTTGACCAGAGGGTTGTGGGTTCACTGCTGCTGTACCCTTGAGCAAGGTACTTTACCTAGATTGCTCCAGTAAAAACCCAACTGTATAAATGGGGAATTGTATGTAAAAAAGAATGTAATTGTATGTAAAAATAATGTGATATCGTGTAACAATTGTAAGTCACCCTGGATAAGGGCGTCTGCTAAGAAATAAATAATAATAATAATTCACTGGGGGGAAAAATCAATAAAAACAATAAAACAGAGTTCTGTGTATAATGTTTCTCATCTTGTTATTGTTTCTAAAACAAAATCCGTGGGTCTGGGTTCAAAACCCAGCTCAGGACACTGGAAACACGCATGTGCCAGCGCACGGTCAAAGGTCATCAAGTCACCTTTGACAGTTGATGACTTGGTCATCAAGTGACCAAGTCATCAACATGCAGGCTAAAGATAGAGAAGGGGAGAGAAGAAAGATAATACAGGAATGATTACAAACAAACACAATAAAACCTTTGCATTTATTTTGACTTTTTCTCTTTGGTTTGTTTATTCTTTCTCCAGTTCATTCGAGCTGCAAAGTGTGCGTCACCCAGCATTTCACTGGGAGCTGCACTTGATTTGCCCAGGAGCTGCATGCGACTCGCTAGCCACGGTTTGGACACCTCTGGATTATACAGTACACTACCCCTTCAATACACAGCAGAACTGCAGAATCACACTATACTGTACACTACCCCTTCACTATACTGTACACTACCCCTTCAATACACAGCAGAACTGCAGAATCACACTATACTGTACACTACCCCTTCAATACACAGCAGAACTGCAGAATCACACTATACTGTACACTACCCCTTCAATACACAGCAGAACTGCAGCTATAGAACTGCAGAATCACACTATACTGTACACTACCCCTTCAATACACAGCAGAACTGCAGAATCACACTATACTGTACACTACCCCTTCAATACACAGCAGAACTGCAGAATCACACTATACTGTACACTACCCCTTCAATACACACAGCAGAACTGCAGAATCACACTATACTGTACACTACCCCTTCAATACACAGCAGAACTGCAGAATCACACTATAGAACTGCAGAATCACACTATACTGTACACCCCTTCAATACACAGCAGAACTGCCCTGTACACACCCTTCAATACACAGCAGAACTGCAGAATCACACTATACTGTACTACCCTTCAATACACAGCAGAACTGCAGAATCACACTATCTGTACACTACCCCTTCAATACACAGCAGAACTGCAGAATCACACTATACTGTACAACCCTTCAATACACAGCAGAACTGCTATACTGAATCACACAGAACTGCACCCTTCAATTCAACACACAGAGAACTGCAGAATCACACTATACTGTACACTACCCTTCAATACACAGCAGAACTGCAGAATCACACTATACTGTACACTACCCCTTCAATACACAGCAGAACTGCAGAATCACACTATACTGTACACTACCCTTCAATACACAGCAGAACTGCAGAATCACACTATACTGTACACTACCCCTTCAATACACAGCAGAACTGCAGAATCACACTATACCCTTCAATACACAGCAGAACTGCAGAATCACACTATACTGTACAATACCCCTTCAATACACAGCAGAACTGCAGAATCACACTATACTGTACACTACCCCTTCAATACACAGCAGAACTGCAGAACTATACTGTACACTAGAATACACAGCAGAACTGCAGAATCACACTATACTGTACACTACCCTTCAATAAACCAGAACTGCAGAATCACACTATAACACTACCCCTTCAAGACAGCAGAACTGCAGAATCACACTATACTGTACACTACCCCTTCAATACACAGCAGAACTGTGTACACTACCCCTTCAATACACAGCAGAACTGCAGAAGAATCTGTACACTACACTATACACAGCAGAACTGCAGAATACCCTGTCACCCCTTCAATACACAGCAGAACTGCAGAATCACACTATACTGTACACTACCCCTTCAATACACAGCAGAACTGCAGAATCACACTATACTGTACACTACCCCTTCAATACACAGCAGAACTGCAGAATCACACTATACTGTACACTCACACTATACTGTACACAAAAGAACTGCAGAACTGCAGAATCACACTATACTGTACACTACCCTTCAATACACAGCAGAACTGCAGAATCACACTATACTGTACACTACCCTTCAATACACAGCAGAACTGCAGAATCACACTACCCTGTACAACCCTTCAATACACAGCAGAACTGCAGAATCACACTATACTGTACACTACCCCTTCAATACACAGCAGAACTGCAGAATCACACTATACTGTACACTACCCCTTCAATACACAGCAGAACTGCAGAATCACACTATACTGTACACTACCCCTTCAATACACAGCAGAACTGCAGAATCACACTATACTGTACACTACACTATCCACAGAATCAGAACTGTACACTACCCTTCAATAGAATCACACTGCAGAATCACACTATACTGTACACTATCCCTTCAATACACAGCAGAACTGCAGAATCACACTATACTGTACACTACCCCTTCAATACACAGCAGAACTGCAGAATCACACTATACTGTACACTACCCCTTCAATACACAGCAGAACTGCAGAATCACACTATACTGTACACTACCCCTTCAATACACAGCAGAACTGCAGAATCACTATACTGTACACTACCCCTTCAATACACAGCAGAACTGCAGAATCACACTATACTGTACACTACCCCTTCAATACAAAGCAGAACTGCAGAATCACACTATACCTCAGTCTGCATGTACAGTTTCTTTGTGAAATATCTTAAAACGATCATTCGCCGAAATATACTTTGCTTTCTTTGTCGTCCATTTCTACTATTTTCCCTCCAATGCTGAAAACTAGATTTTAGCAACCTAAATGAAAACAATGCAGCACCTTTGTCCCGCCCACTCCGGCACAGTACAGGTCACATAAAAGCAGTAAAGACGCACCGATAGGCTGATTAAAACTTTGTCATTTGAATAGTAAATAAGAACGTTAACTGCTTTGGAGAATTTATTTTGTAAATGTTACTTGTGGACATTTATTGTTTGTTTGTTTTTTGCTTAAGTGCAATGCACACGGGACGCGAAGGAATCAAAAAGGGCTATCTACAGAAGGAAGACACGTAGTTTGTCACTTGCGTTGTGCAGTAGTTCATTTAAACAAGTTTTCTTTTTTTTCCTCTCCGTACTTGTTTGTATGCATTGGCCCCTAAGAGGTGAATTTCGCGGTGACCCCTCAATTTCACGTTTTCCGCGAAATCCGCGAAATCGCGATTTAGGTAGGTCCCTACCTATATGGTAACAATATCCTGGGAGACAGTCACCATGGTTTTAGGAAAGGGAGATCGTGTCTAACTAACATGCTTGACTTTTTTGAGGATGCAACATCGACAATGGATAATTGCAAAGCATACGACATGGTTTATTTAGATTTCCAGAAAGCTTTTGACAAAGTCCCGCATAAAAGATTAATTCTCAAACTGAATGCACTCGGGATTCAAGGAAATGCATGCACATGGATTAGGGAGTGGTTAACACCAGAACCGCCAGGGTAGTCATTTTGACGGGTTTCACTTTTAAAATTTAAATTACTCTGCGTGTGTGAAAGATCTGCGGTTGTCTGTTCTTGACTTTTCCTAAATACATGTATTGAATATACTGACGACGTTTGAAAGTAAGAATCTCAAAAATAAAAAAGTTAAAAGCACTTCTACCTAAAACCGCCAAAAGTAGTCATTTTGACAGCTTGTTACAGTACATGCTTTTATTGTTATTATAACCTACAATACGCTATTTTTATATGTATATAAGCCAGTTTGTTTCTGTACCTCCGCTGAGTTTACAGCAGTATGTTATTGAATAGAATATTGCTCTTGACGTCTAGATATGTGTTATCCAGATCTCTATTGTAATCCTATCAATTCCTTGGAGAACTGCCGTTTGGCTGTCTACGTGAGCCTATATAGTCTGCTGTCTTATAATATTACTATTACAAGAATCTTTCGAGAAATCTTGATAGTTTTGCATTTTGATTTGAGAGCAACTACAGATATATTTGCCTTGGCATCATAAATTTGGAACGACTTCATTGAAAACAGCCTGTTTCAAGCTATACATAAAACATTACATGGACAAGCAGCTGTTTCCGACAAAAGCACGGTGTCGCTGGACAAACAAACCTGTGAAGTGACTTAAATTGACCGTTTCTTTCTTGTCTAACCATACCCACCCTGGAATATCAAACGGTACGGAAATGGATTTTGTACGCCACCGCTCTGGTCACATGACAGTGGAACATTTCTTCCCTTCTGTCTGACATGTCAGCTTCCAGCAATGGCTCGCCCCGCCCCTGTACGCATGACGCCATTTCCCCGGTGAAGGAGGCGTTGTCCCGGCTTGTACTGCGAGCGTTAGCGTTGTGCTCTCCTGACAGAGATCTTATCTAGCTGGTTGACAAGACTCAACTACCAATTAAAACTTCTAATAAAAGCCACTTGATTCAACCCAATTGATCTGATTGCTGTGCTAAATCGATCAACTGAATCATGTTAAACAGCGGCCACCGCGCAGAAGCCGAGCCGGGGAGTGAAGCCGGAGATAAGACGGGCAACAGCGCCTCCTGCAGCCCCGAGAAAAGAAAACGTGTCGAGCGGGTCTGGTGTGACGGGTGGTGAGTGGGCTATGTCATTAATGTATATATTTATCGATTTATTGATTTATTGATTTATTGAATGAAATGTACCCTGATCTTAACGGAGATTTTAATGGTCGAGACCATAGCTTAGCCAACGGTATTGCGTTTCGTTATAATGGTTTAAAAATAGATGTTACAACTCGTGTCTACTTTATATATATATATATCCATCCTGCTAAGATCTACAGTATAATTTAGCCATATTCTAAAATCTGTTTTATTACATAGATGTCGTAAGTGATAAAGGAGGATCCGTAGTTTTGACATCATCTTATTTAAATGATCGATTCACGAAAAGATGAGTTCTTGGTGGCTAACCCAATACGCTTTAAAAGTCAACTGTCATTTCCCTGTGTAAAAAAATGTCAACTGTGACAGAATAGCCACTGCAATACAGTAATATCTAATAAGCACGCTATTACATTGTGGTAACCTCTGTACCTATGAGTTACCGATGTTACAAGTTATATATATAGATAGTGAAACAACTTCAATCTTTTGCATGCTACTACATGTAACTTGGCATCACAAACTATGTGTTGGTATTGTACAGTTCAGGATTTGCTGCATATAAACCTTTGCCAACATCTGACAAGACTGACTCATAATCCAGCCATACAGTACCTTGCCCTTGGTTCCTTTGAGATTTAGTGATGAGGATATTAACCTGTTCCATAATTTGAATAACTCATTTATATATATATATATATATATATATATATATATATATATATATATATATATATATATATATATATATGTTTTCTGTTTTCACAAAGTTACCAAGGAGATTTGATAAATGTGTTTCCATGGCAGATAGGATTGTGGAAAAAGCTTCTTTTTGTTCTATGCACCTATAGGTCTTTTTTCATTGATTTCTTTCCAGTAGTATAAGTGGGGCTTGACGGGGATCTTAGTGCTCAATGCATACAAGTGTTGATTGCATAGAAAGCAATGGGCGATGACAGCACTGGTTCAGCAGTAAATATGCTACAGTAATGATTCACAGTTGGTGAGTGGGCTGTGCTCTTACACCCTTCACCCTGAAGCTGAGAGCTAGGATTGGAAGGTCACGTGAATGCATTCGATTTCAAGGTGGGTAATTGTAGTTTAGCCACATATTCAGTGATGGGTGTGCTGTGGCACCCAATCCAAACTAAAGATTGCAAGTGCGTGTTGGTGCGTGTTTCTTCTAATATGACCTGATTTAAAGAGTTACACTTCACGATACTTCTGAGCTCCCTGTTTAAAAAGCTAGTCTTTTACTCGTTCTAAATTCCTGGATGTGAATCTTGCTCGGGTGACGTGAAGATTCTGAGAATCCTGCCTCTGTTATCAGGAGATGACTTTTGAAGACTGGGACTGAGTCGAATGTCAAGACATTCAAATTCAAACCAAAATGGTTGTCCTTCCAGGTCAAGGTAAATGTTGCTTATGCAGTTTGAGAGGAAGCCAGACTTTTTTTATTCTCTGCCAACTTGATTTGTTGTTTTAAACGAGGGCTTCAGTCGCTGTGTGTTGTTTGATACACAGCCCAGATAATGCTGTTCAGCTTGAACAGATTACGGTATTGAGGGTTACCAGCACCACAGCACTGTCCTCGGGAGAACGCCAGTGTTCCCAAAGCACTTAATGTCGCATTTCAAAACTAGTGAAAGGCAGAGCTCTGTGCACATTGTACATTCTTGCAAGAATACAAGGAACATCATCATACTAATGTGAATAGTCTGGTCCAAGTTCTCAGTGAACCCTTCTGTGTGCGGTTTCTCAAAACATACCAAGGTCTCATCCCACTTCTCTGTTGAGAAAGTTGACAATCGCTGTTAGGAGCATGGCGTGGTGGAGTACAAATCTCTGTATGTTAGGAACGCACGCAGGTACCGCTGTGTCTCGCTGGAGTCACCGATGTCACAAGGAGCCGGATTTCTTAATGCAAAAGGAAGTGTGCCCTGTCTCCATGCATTCTTTGAAAACTGCACAGTATGGAAAAGTTAACTGAACAGAGTGTATTTTTATTTCTTTGGATCAAATGTTGTTTATGCGCTTTTGTGTAAGGATAACAGGCGTGTTGTTGTGGGTTACTGACAGAATTCCAGGTTATTCAGCCCCAACTAATGTGATTTGCTGGAATGCAGCAATGCTAGCGAATAACGTGGATTCCAAAGGTTAAAGAATGTTCTGGCGTGATTTCATTGTTGTTAGTCAGATATTTTGGTCGTGTTTGCATGTCCTGTTTGGCAGAGGACTCGGGACGCTTCTCTTAACAAGCATCGGTACAGGTTCTGTGTGAGAGGCTGGACACATCGTCCAGCTGGATCTATTCCGTTAGCACTGTAAAACTTTCCTGTGTTTCCAGACAACTTGTGACTGGTGTAGGATTAGACTTTAGAACAGCTGCGATTACATTGCAGTGTTGTGCCCATAATCTTTGACCTGTTGTGTGGCTCTGTTTTCAGTGGACTATTGTTTATACCACACTTCTGTAGCTGGATCTTGGCACACCTGTGTAATCGTAGTTATCAATTCTTTTATTTTTAAAACCTATTTTTTTTTTTCTTAGTGACCCTATTTGTTTGAAAACAATAAAAGTTGTATCCCCTTCAGTCATGATTCATTTCAAAACAGTTTGTGTGAAATCTGAAGTTTGAGAAGTTGCCCTGCCAAATTTTCCAAAAAGCATATAGGCATTATAAAATAGATCGCTCTAAAACTTAACAATTATGGATGCAGTGACCAGAGTGTATTTGAACCTGTGTTTATTGCTGGGTTATTTTGAATAAATGGAGTAAACATGATAATGTGTGGAGCTGTTCATGCTACTGTTTAGTGTCGTTGTAATTCTAATTGTAATTACTGCAGTGAACTTGTAACTAATTGCAATTTAACAAAATAGCATTGCAACTGAAATTTCAGCAAACATTTGTGCTGTAAAGTAATTCAAATTGACCCCAGGTCTGTCTTATGCCCTGCAGTGTTTGGTTCAGTGGATAATGCACAGATATGGCACTTGTCATTGCTTGGTCTCATAGCTCTAGGGGGAGCAAACCTTTCAGTAAAGTCTCATTCATTCCTCTGAAGTCATCACACCCAGCTGCTTTACAAAACCAGTTCATCTAGAACAAAACTGATCAAAATGTCATTTTAGATTGTGCACCATGGGGATAATGCTGCATGGTTTTGGTTCTGTTAAGAAACAGACGAAGCATTTGAGAGTTCTTGCCAGGAGGTTTAAGAATTGCAGGGGACTGTTGACATTTATATTAGGGCTATAATTATAAAGAATTGTTATTTGTGTTACTGTAGTAATCTGTCAAATTATTAGAAACTCAATTATTTACACTTTTCTCCCCCTATCATTTGAATTTCACAATTTTCTTAAAGCCATTACAAATAACAGCATTCCCAAGTTGCTATACACTGTACAAATAAAATAAAACAAGTACTATGAAATAACTGCAGATTTTTAACTGTTTAAAATGGGCCCCCAAGTGTCCATAGTCAGTTTATCCTTTCATTTCCTTTTCCTCTATTTAAACCTCAGTATCCTTCGACAGTCTGTTGAGTGAACTGCATTCTGTTCTTTTCACCTCTGGCTTCTGTTTGTTACCCTTCTGTTTTACAAAGATTCCTATTCCTTGTTACAATAGATCACTCCCTGGGGCAGCCTTTGCTGAGTTTCCTCTTCAATTCACATTAGTATCGATGTGAAGATGTCTGTACATGGATTTATGCCAAATGGTGTCTAACGGCTGGCATCTGCTAATCTGGTGGTAGGAGAGTGAGTTTGCACAGGAACTGAACTGTCGTACTTCACAATTAAGAGTGGCTGAGTTCCATCTGCAATGCTGAATAAACTCATCGCCGTGCTTTCGTTCCTGCCCAAGGTCTGTAATACACTTGACAGTATAGTTGTGATGTGTTCTTTTCTTATTTGTTTTCAGATCTCAGTGTAAGTTTAGTGCTGGCGAGTAACATGATATTTTTTAATACCATCAGCAGCTGTGGTTCACATTAATATTCCAACACCTTCTAGCCATGTCCTTGTATGATTTCTCACCAATCTGAAGCTCGGCTTCTAAGACAGTCAGCCCATCTACTTCCTTCCTGTGCTGCATCTTATTTGAGGGTCTAATCTTCTTTTGAAGTGTTGTGGAACTATAATGAATTTATCAGCAACACTTTGGAGTGGAGTTTTGTGCAAGCGGCCAGTAATGGTAGAGTCACCAGCGTTGTACATCATGGAAACCCTAGCGAGACAAAAAAACATGATCTGCCTTCATCGCCTGCAGTCCCAACTGTATATGTATTACACTGACTGTCTCATCATTGTGTTCAATACTGTACTGGGAAGGAATCCGTCCAGGTGGTTCAAGTTTGCTGATCTAAAGTAATCTGATAAATTAATAAAGCACAAAAGAGCTCCTGCCTGTCTTAATATAGCCCTGTGCAGTAAAAACATTCAGTGACAACGAGATTGGATTGCTGTCACAGTTATGGTGAATATTGAGTCTGATTCATAGTGATGCAGGCTGTGTGTGTGTGTGTGTGTGTGTGTGTGTGTAATTATATAAAATTATAAAAGCAATGTCCAAAGCCCACATCAAGAAAAAATATTTCGACAACCCATGAAATAAATAAACCACTAGACCAGCCTTACGCTGTCACTTGTAGGAATGGATAAAGCTGCATATAATTAGGGGATTAATTTAATCCAGGAATCTGTGCTAATCTAATTACGGTAAAATGTGTTACTATATGACTTGATTTGATATGTGGTAGATTGAAAATGTGGTCGAATTTTCTAATTTTTCCATGGAAAAGCAGAGCAGCTCAATTTTAAATACAATTAAATGACATAATTGAAAGCAGCATGTTGCACATTGATTGAAATGTCTTGGCTGTCAAGGACAAGCAAGCATATCCAATGCATATACATGCTAGTACTGTACATTGCATTCATTAACAACCATAACAAACAGAAACTTATCACTTGTATTTGGATAAAATTCACTAGATGTAATCGAAAAATGACAAACTCTGTGCTGATTAACAATTTACATCACGAAGATGCTTCAGAATGATCTGTCGATCTTGGGCAGGTGTTGGGACTCTTGGTCTCCCAGTTGGTGGCTCTGTCATTGACAGAGTGTGTCTGGTTATACCGTCTCACCAGGTTTCAAATCGCTGCCTGTGAGCACCCAAGACGCGAGCCACAGCACGCTGCCCTAGTCCAGCCTCCAACATGCCGACTGCAATGAAGGCGCTGCTCTCTTGACAGATGTGGCATATTTTTTTTTCTGTAAGTTTCTTTATTGCTTTTATTCAAGCTTGCAGTTCAACAGCTGAAATCACTCCTTATCCAGTGTCCAATCAGCTGTCTCACTAATTAGGTGATTAAGTGCATATGCTTCAGTCATGGTCAAGGATGAATGAAAAACCAAAAACATTTCGTCAATGTCCATTTATATACCTTATTTATTTATTTTTAAATAAATGTGTTATAATAGTGATACCTTTTGATGTAACTTAAAAAAAAGGATGGTGAGTAAGTAGATTCAAGAAAATGCACAGAGTCCTTTTCTTCACTCAGTTGTTAGGTTTGAAATATGCAGGGAGTCTGGTCCCAGGTACAGGACAAACAGAATACTCGTTCTTACAATTGTTGCATGACATTAAATACCCTTCTGTATAGATGGTCCACCTCCTCTTCCACCTCCTCTTTCTCTAACACTTAACCAATAGAAAAGGTACAACACATTATTCTGTTACCATATATTTAATTTAGTGTGTGTGTGTGTGTCTGTGTGTGTGTCTGTGTGTGTGTCTGTGTGTGTAATCTAGTGTGACAACCTCTGAACTCAGTGCATTCTTCAGACCCCTGGTGGTGCCCCAAAAGGTCCATCCATCTAGTTTTTTGTTATCTTCCTTGTTCATATCTCTCCGTTTTGCCTGAGACCCTTTGAGTCCATTGGCATTATCTCTTATTCTCCCTGAGAACCTTTGGGTCCAACGGCAGTCCCTGGGAGCCTTTTAGCTCCTTTATGCTTTGTATTCCAAAAGTCTTAGAGCCTGGCCCCTTCTGGTCCACAGCATTGTTATCTTGTTAGCTTGCAGTCAATGTTGGACAAGAAGCTTGTAGACGCAAGGTCTCTTATCAATTGTTAGCAGTACATGCAATTTGAACCAAACAGTCTGCTATCTGCAATATTAGTCTCTTTTCAGAAAAGAACACCAGTATAGCTCTGCCAGTCCACATGCGTAGCAAACTGCTAATCAATTCTCGATCCATGTTTTCCAACACCTTTCTTTTGGTGATCTGTGTATGTTGACAGTTGCTTTAGCCCCAAGAAAAATGCTTCCTCCCACCCTCAGAAACTTTTTGAGGTTTTTTTAATTGTGTTTTTTTCCCCTCAAGTCTTGATGTAAAGTAGTGCTGAAATGGAACTGTACGAATAGCAATACAATTCATGAATAATACTATTAGTAATATCAGTACATTGTAACTTTAACATGGCTGAGCTCCTTTGTGTGTTCCTGTTTCTCTGAGTTTTAAGACATGCCAATGGCAGCTTGTACTATTGATCGTACACAGCTTGGCTGCCACAGGGACAGTGTCACTGGCTTCATTGCTCCATTGCCAGAGACCCGCAACTCTTAAAACAATAAAGTCTTTTTTTTGCATTTCAGCTACGACATGGTACATTATGGGCACTCTAACCAGCTGCGCCAGGCACACGCCATGGGTGACTACCTTATTGTTGGCGTGCATACAGATGGTAAGTCAAAAACAACACTAATGTGATCTTCTTTTAAATAGCAGGTACAAAATATGCTGTGACTGTCTCCCGTGACTAATGGTGCCAGGTGATGAGAGCAGGTCACAGGCAGCAAACATGGCATTTTGCATAAGCCTATGCACAAGGACTTTCATTGATACGGTATCATTCAAAGGAGTTTGTTTTTTTATGTCAATGCCAGGCTGTCAGTAATGTGGGAGCAACAGGATCTGGAAAACTAAACCACTTACTTTTAACACTGCCTTGTGTCTCCTTCCTATCTCCAGAGGAAATCGCAAAGCACAAAGGCCCCCCAGTGTTTACCCAGGAGGAGCGCTACAAGATGGTCCGCGCAATAAAATGGGTTGATGAGATTGTGGAAGGAGCCCCGTACGTCACCACCCTGGAAACTCTGGACAAGTACAACTGTGATTTCTGTGTGCATGGAGGTGAACCTCTACACCTGCATCTTCAGAATTTTCCCGAACCCTTCTCCTGATGCTTGTTGTAGTGTATACTTTGCCTTTTAACTGATCTGTCATGTGATGCTTTCTAAAGATCCATATTTAAAAATAATAAATAATAACAACTGAAAACCAAACAATAAAATAAAGTACAGTGCTGTTCAAATATATATAACCTGTTTGTAAGTCAATATGACAAGGCTTTGTCCATTCCACATGTTGTATCTTAAGAATTGTTTTGGCTGTGTGCTGTGCAATCAGCTGTTAATCTTCTAACCAGCATGATATTGAAATACAAAGTGATTTGGCCTCAGAGTTTTCAAATCAAACATTTTAGTTGTAAAACGCCATTGATGTGTGTATTCTGCAGTGTGAACTGCATCTCCTGTAACTGAAGTACTGTGCGTACAGTGCCTCCTATTTATAAAATCTTTTACTCCAGGATGCATTGGGAAGTGTTTCAAACCTAGTGAGAATGTACTTTTGAAAGTTAATGGCAGGACTAGCGGAGAGCTGTCCTTGCACTAAAGGCCTTGTGATTTTCAGTAGTCCTTTAACATTTTGCCCGATTCATTCTGGTTACAGGTTGCCGTATGGCCAGACATCTTGTTAAATCAAAATGTTTCTTCCATTTCAGATGATATTACTCTGACTGTTGATGGGAAAGACACATACGCTGAGGTTAAAAGTTCAGGAAGATATCGGTAAGATTGTGCAGTTTTATTAGATCACACGTCAGTATTTGTGTTAAACTGGCCTTTATCTTTTATTATTATTATTATTTATTTCTTAGCAGACGCCCTTATCCAGGACGACTTACAATCGTAAGCAAATACATTTCAAGTGTTACAATACAAGTAATACAATAAGAGCAAGAAATACAATAACTTTTGTTCAAGTCTGACAAACCACAATTCAATAATACAGTAGATAACAGTGATAGTTACATCAGGATATGATTAAATAGTGATAGTTACATCAGGATATGATTAAATACAAAGTACTACAGGTTAAACACTTGGCAGATTACAGTATTCTGAAGTACAGGATTAAATGCAGTAAAATAGGGGGCAGATAAGAGCAAAATAAAGCACATTTAAATGAAGGGTGATAGTGTCCCAGGATACAAACAGAGGAGTTCTACAGGTGCTGTTTGAAGAGGTGAGTCTTAAGGAGGCGCCGGAATGTGGTCAGAGACTGGGCAGTCCTGACATCTGTAGGAAGGTCATTCCACCACTGCGGGGCGAGGGTGGAGAAGGAGCGGGCTCTGGAGGCAGGGGAGCATAGCGGAGGTAGAGCCAGTCTTCTAGTGCAGGCGGAGCGGAGAGGTCGAGTGGGGGTGTAGGGAGAGATGAGGTTCTGGAGGTAGCTAGGTGCAGTCTGGTCAAGGCATCTGTAGGCTAGTACAAGAATCTTTATTGCTGTTGTCAATCATTTCTGTGGAATAGAAAAAGCAGAATGATTATTAGGGTTGGACTCTGTAAAGAAGAGTATGTAATAATGGTTTTGCATGCCTACTAGGCACTGTCTCGGGGGCTGTACGTGGTGTGAATCTCAGTCACACATTTACCTGTATTTAAATCCTGGCACACGTCACTCATGTGCAGCAATGCTGTGTTTCAGGGAGTGCAAGCGCACGCAGGGCGTTTCCACTACAGACCTGGTTGGCCGAATGCTCTTGATGACTAAAACTCACCACAGCAACATTGTGAGTAACATTGACAGTGTTTATATTCAGCTTTAAAATACCACTTATAAGGATGCATTGATGTCCACGCCCACATTTAATAGTGAAGACTGGAATTTGGGTACTTTTAATAAGCGGATGATAATTTTGTGCTTTTGGATAAATAGTTGATTATGTAAACTACAGACTACAATGTCTGACCTAATCTTAACAGAACGTGCTAGAAATGGCACTCTGCTACAGTATGTACTGCTTCTTAGTTAACGACTCACTAAAACAGATTTTTTTTTCTTCTTTTACCCTTATAGGACAAAAATTCAGACTATCAGCAGCACACAGACAACTTTGGAAAGGTACTTTTTTAAATGATTATATTCTTAGTTGTTTCGGATTATCTGTAACACTTTTTTCCTGAGACGGTGAGATTCAAAGTCGTCTTGTTCTGTTTTATCTCTTAATGTAAGATGAAGGAACATGAAGTAGATCTCCATTGCTCAAACAGTAATTTATTATTACTCCCAGTACTGTGCAGTTCTCTTGGTCCCTTCTCGTTATGCACAGTGGGCGTTCTTGAGCGTTGCATTAATAGTTGTCCGGCATTCTTTCATCCCCCTGACATGTGGCAAACTTGGATTTAACAAAGAGCTTTATTGGAGGCCGAGCTCATAATTAGTACCAGCATCTTGCTGGCTCATAAATGGGTTTTGCAGACAAAAAGACATAAATATGCAAATATGATTTCAGCAGTTGATATAACAATGGTTTCCTGTCTTTAAAAAAAAAAAAAAAAAAAAAAAAAACAGTTTGTTTCAGATTATGTGTTGCTTTGGCAGGATTTTATCTAGTGGACAATTCCCTTGTTGGCCACCAGGTGGAGCAGTAAGCACACTCTTGTGCATGGTCTGGTGACACATACAGTGCTTTATAAGAATTCCATTTTTGTTACAAATAATTAGGTGAAATCAATCCACACACATGATCAGGGTTGTTTTCTGCCCTGACGTGTGGCATCTTTACCAGCGTGTGTGTTTTTGGAATTGCCCAGGGTCCCAAAGGCCACAGTCCCTGGACTGGAGTCTCTCAGTTCCTGCAGACCTCTCAGAAAATCATCCAGTTTGCTTCAGGGAAGGAGCCGCAGCCTGGGGACACCATCATCTATGTGGCAGGAGCCTTTGACCTCTTCCGTATCCTTCTCAGTGTGCTCTTCAAATAAGGGCATCTGTGCAATTCAGATCGGCCAGGCTTCACAGCCATAGCAGGACATCTGTGTTTTCCGTTTAGCTTTTTTCCCCTTTTCTCCTGTTTCTGTCCATTTGCCAAAGAATTGTATTCCTGCTTATCTTTATTATGCATCGTATTTCTAGTTCTGGATCAGTATCTCAGTCCTGCTGGCATGTTCTCTTTGTTCTTTTCTAATTCAGTCATTCTGCATTCTGCATCTAATTGGTCTAAACGATGAATACCACCATTGTATTTAATTAATTATAATAGAGCTGTGCTTTTTGTAAATGGATGTATCTCACATTGCCCGTGAGTCTCTTCAATGTGTTTTATTTATGTCTTTCAATGTATGCAACATGGCCAGGAATGCCCTATATTA
The DNA here is from genome assembly GCA_036884735.1 of Huso huso. Taxonomy (NCBI): domain Eukaryota; kingdom Metazoa; phylum Chordata; class Actinopteri; order Acipenseriformes; family Acipenseridae; genus Huso; species Huso huso. Next base: position 322,288 of record CM072706.1, on the reverse strand, counting down.
ATTCACAGTACTCAAACCCGCCACCATCAAGATCAGTTGCTCTGGTGTGTTTCCAGCCAAGCACATCAGGGTTGAGCCAGCATGGATCGCCCCCTACTTATAACCCCATGCATCTAAAGCGCTGGCTTTCTGTGTTCTAATAGCTAGACTACATGCATGTCGATATGTACTGCTGGCTGTTTGCAGCTGTGTCTGTCCTTAATGACTCTGAAAGACATCGGCCACGTTGACTTCCTGGAGAATGTGTACAAGCAGTCAGACAAGCCTTATGTCATTGTTGGGCTGCATTTTGACCAGGTGAGTGTTTATAAAAGAAGTCCAGTAATTCTGCCTGTTGGGGAGGCTGTCGCTCGCAGGTGTTGACTAAACTTGATGCTGCCTGTAAATATAAATAAGTCCGTGCTGTAATAATCCCTGGCACAGGAGGCGCTAGCACTTTTGTTACAAGAACTGGTGGTTGGTACAGGCGGACAAGCAGATCAATCTTAAATTATTTTTATTTAAACATTCTCATTTCATATATACATATAAAAAAAGGTCCCAAAATCAGCGCTGCAATGGTTCTTCTGTTGTACTGGAAACATGTTAACAATGTTTCAATTGTACAATACTTTGCTTAAGCTGCATTACTGTATGTTAATAGTAAACCGCCAAAATTGCAAGAACTTCAAAGCGAAACAGGGACCAGTTTGCCCATGTTGAACTGTGCTCTGCATTTTGCCTACTCAGGAAGTGAACCGCTACAAAGGAAAGAACTATCCCATAATGAATGTGCATGAGAGGACTCTGAGTGTGCTGGCCTGCAAGGTGAGTCAGTACAATTACCTTGTGTGTTCGTGTATTGTTGAATCTCTAAATGGTTCTGTTAGCAGGGGAGATGTTTCCCTTCTATTCTTGATCAGATATTGTATCAACATGCAGGAGTCCTATTGAATCAATTTTATTACAGTATAGAGCAAGTATTTCTGTACTTCTTTATTTTACTATTGACAGTTAAGATATTTATTCGTAAATACAGTGGATTTTTAAATTTGTACCACACAATTCTAACTGAGATTCCCTTCTCTCCTCACCCTTGAAGTACGTCTCAGAAGTGGTGATTGGAGCTCCCTGTGCAGCCACCACAGATCTGCTGGATCACTTCAAGGTACGCTGTTGAAACACTTCAAACGGGTCAGCATAGACAGGAAACCAAAGGGCTTCACTTATCATCAAGGGTAATTACAGTATATTTAAAAAAAGCCCCCCATACTGAAGAACCAAAGAGCAGTCTGTTTTTAGATGTGACCTTCAAAGTTCAGTGATTTCAGATTACAGAGGCATACTGGATTTAATTTAGTGGGTAGCATGATAGAACGGAGTTGAGCACTGTTGCCTGTTTATGAACTTGGTTTCAGCCTCAATACCGGGTTTCATTTCCAGTTATATAAAACAGCTTCCTCTTAAAATGATTTATTTATTTATTGATAGGTGAAATGGTAGCCGTATCAGTCCAGGGATGACAGACAAAGAGAAGGCGAGGTGATGCCTTTTATTGGAATAACTAAACAATAATTATTTAATTGTCTATGTGACACAGGCCAGACACAGATGTGTGGGCGTTTAGTGTTGTGGGTTTGGTGGAATTTGGACGCAAGGCAGATCATTGCAACCACTGGAATCCGATATAATGGCAGTAGTGACTCCTGCCAAGTTTGAATTGAAATGCAATGTGAAAGAGTGGCGGTGCACAACTGTGACACCACAGGGTCAAGCTACAGGGTGTAAGATAAAAAGACACAGGAGAAAGGGCAGTGTGATTGCACATGCAGAGGTCTTACGATCATCTAGAACTTTGAAACATTCAGTCATTGATAAGGTGTTCGGTTGTACTGAACAGAAATACGGTTATGAGACAGATGCTTCGCCTTTGTGAATGTCCTCCACATTGATACTGCCTAGACTTCTCATTTTATAATCTAACAGATAGAACGATTACTGTTCAACCTTTTCTGACGATTCCATGTGTGTTTGTTGCCTTCTAAGGTGGACCTGGTATGCCATGGAAAAACAGAAGTCATCTTTGATAAGGACAACTCTGATCCCTATGCTGTAAGTTGCACAACTTCTGTAGGTAAAAGAAACTTCGTCATTGTAATACCTTACCGCCCAACGGTGGAGACAGCATCAAAACCTGTGGTTCAACAATGTGACCTAAAACTGGTTTCATCATTGAAGTTATTGAGAAAGACATTCGAATGCAGTTCTACCAAGTTTCTATTAATAATTCTGATCAACCTGTGAGGCAGAGTTTCAGAATAAACAGCCTGAGTATGTACTGGAGATTCTAAATCATGTTGCAGTCTTTGGATCCTTCAAAAATAAAACCCAATAGCTCCAGATCTCCAGGTACTGCTATTTGTGCTTCTAATTTGATATCCAGACCTGTAATAAAATGTTACGATCAGCATCATATTCGTATTTCAAAGATATATATTCCATTTGAGATCCATCGTGTCCAAATGATTTCTGTGGAAATGTCTTGAGAGGATCTTGACAAGTGTCCATGAAAGTTTTCTGCATTTTACATTTCGGTTCCCTTTTACATTTTATTTCAACACAGGAGCCCAAAAGACGGGGCATCTTCAGGGTAATTGACAGTGGGAATGAGCTGACCACCGACACCATTGTTGAGAGAATAATCAAGAACAGGCAAGTGCTTTTCCAGGGTGTGAATGTCCTTGCTTAACTACTGCTGATTGTCTGCTGACCATTGTATTGAAAAGCTGGGATTGTTTGAGATGAGTGGACAAGGTACTTTACCTAGATTGCTCCAGTAAAAACCCAACTGTATAAATGGGTAATTGTATGTAAAAATAATGTGATATCTTATAACAATTGTAAGTCGCCCTGGATAAGGGTGTCTGCTAAGAAATAAATAATAATAATAAATAATAATAATAATAATAATAATAATAATAATAATAATAATAGCAGACAGACATCAGCACACTGTTGCACAGCCGGAGCCATTTTTCAAACTAACTCCAGTATGCTGATGTAAATTACCCACATGGAGAAGAAAAGGTATCCTTCCTGCTGGGGAAACAGGAAGTGTCCCAGAATTCCCTTGTTAAACTAGAAAGAGTGCAAAGACGAGCAACCAGAATTATCCCGGGTTTAAAAGGCATGTCGTATGCAGACAGGCTAAAAGAATTGAATCTATTCAGTCTTGATCAAAGAAGACTGCGTAGTGATCTGATTCAAGCGTTCAAAATCCTAAAAGGTATTGTGACCGAGTGCTGTTGAATGGCGTGCGAGTGGTGACGTCACGGACGTCATCATATCTCCCATATGATATTTATAATGCACATTTTTATTGCCTGCGTGCAGTACCTTACACTTTTCTCTATTAAATGTCATTTGCCATGTGTCTGCTCAGTTCTGAATGCTGTCTAGATCATAGTAGCTGTGTGAAATATTAATAGCAGACGAAGCTGTTAAAATATCCAATGTATAGGCTAATGTGCAGTTTTCAATGAGGTTATGCGTAAAAGTGCAAGTAGTTTTCGTGACTTAACCCTTTGCAGTCCATTTATTAACTGCGCGTCAGGCACGCCAGGTCTAATTTATTTTCACACGCGCAGTTAATTTTAGACGCGCTGTTTAAAAGTATTTTTTTTTCACAGTCAAACGGGTTTAAAAGGCCCTGCATATCAACAAAGCACTCACTAGGCATCTCCAGCCCCGCCCCACCCTTTCGTTCGCTATCGCTTTCACCTATGTAAGAAATAAATAATAATAATAATAATAGTCGTACATACCGATCAATCATCTCCTGATCACTCGTTTTATCACCAAACTCCTCAATAATGCGATCCAAGTCATTATTTTATTACTATAACATCTCAAAAAAGCTCTGCAAATGTCCATGATAGTCTCTGTGCGCTGACGCACTCAGCCAGCTTGTTTACTTACGACCGCCCCGTTATCTGATAACAGGGCCATATGTATGACTATTCATGAGATACGCCTTTTTTTTTTTTTTTTTTTTTCGACGTGTCTCGGCTCCTGTCGCTCCCACTCGGCAATTGAATGGTTTTCTCAGCTTTTTCCGGAGAAAAAACGACTAGAAACCCGTTTTTTGCGTTGCTATAATGATGTGGGACCCAGTCCGACAAAGGACCTGAGAGGAATAATTGCAATGTCGGACCCAGTCCGACAATGGACCGCAAAGGGTTAAGTTCATTTCGGTTACTGTATGCGTAGTGTAGGTGTAATTGGCTTTTGATACCCTATCCATAAAAAGAATGTTTTTTAAATAATATTTTTGAGCAGTTGATTCGTTAAAAATAAGTAACTTTTTGTGTGGTCCAGTGGTTAAAGAAAAGGGCTTGTAACCAAGAGGTCCCCGGTTCAAGTCCCACCTCAGCCACTGACTCATTGTGTGACCCTGATGTCTGACAGGATGTAACTGTGTACTACTTTCTCCTGGCCCATGGTTCGGAGAAGGATTTCAGTCTTCCTGCCTCTGACGTTTCACTGTCTCATTAATGCTTCAGTACAAAACGTCACTGAACTCCCTGGATCCATGAAGGCGTATATCTCCACAGTCTTCTCACTTCTCTTGGACTTGATCTTCACTGGTATGATGGTGAGAATGCTGTGCTGAAGGGCCGTGCTATCTCACAGGATGCTAAACCATGAGGTTGAAGAAAGGAAACTGATCGATTTTTGTTTGCTTTTTGCTTTATAGTACCTTTTAAAACTTTACATCGATGACAAACTTGATCCACAGTTCTCTCAAATCCCCCTTCGTGATTTTATTCTGCCATCCTTTTAAACACTTTTGTACATCTCTGTTTTTAGCTATCAAGCTGTTTTACGATGCCCAGTTCTTTTAAAATAAGTGATGTCTCCTCATCAGACCAAAAGGAGCTGCGTTTTCTCGCACGTGGTGTCATGTTTACTGCTGTGAGTGTTTGTTATTCCGTGTGTCTGTTGCTTCTGTTACTGTAAACTAATGTGATCGATTTGCATTTCCTTCCTTCTGATGATGTAGATATCCTTCTGTCTGGTGTTAATGGCTGAAGTGTAATGCTGGCTCCAGGGATCAGCTTATTTTACCTCCCTGGCGCATCAGCACACACAACGGCTGCGATGCTGGCTCCGGGGATCAACCACAGTGCGGCCTCCCCAGCGCATCAGCATGACAACCGTCTGGACTGAGCTGAGTAGGGTACTTCTCTGGGGTCTTCAAGTGGGCACCTTCCATCCTTGGTGTTTCGTCGACTAGCCCACGACACCTCAAGAGGGCTCAACGGTGATTCTGGCGTCCCAGCATCACCTCCCTCCGCCCCCCCCCACTCAGCTAAGCCCAGCTTACTTACCTTCCTTTCCATCAACGTTTTTTTTTTATTTGTACTGTGCTTGAGGTCCCCAACCAGATTCTTTCGGTCTCAGCCAGAGCCAGTTGCTTCTCCTCCCTGCTGCTTCAGATAAGTTCTTCACTATGCATCGCAATTCTTGGCCACTGAATCCGACGTCTCTGAGAAAATAGGGTTGTAGAGTGTGCCTCAAATCCTTGACAACCCACCTCCACTGGGTAAACCCGGACTCTCCATCCTCGCTGTTCCGCTTCAGTGGCTAGTTGAGCATACCGCAGTTTCTTCCTCTCATACGCCTCATCTACAGCATCCTCCCATGGCACTGTTAACTCTACCAGGTGAACAAGGCGTGCTGATCCAGACCACAAGACAATATCAGGTTGAAGGTTAGTGGTGGCAATCTCAGGTGGGAAAATAAGCCGTTGACCAACATCTGCCAGCATTTTCCAGTCTCTAGCAGCTTCCAGTTGTCTTGGGCGAGGATTGGTTTTATTACCCTGGAAGTAGAATATTCCTTTTTATATTCTGAATAGGGTGTTTACATGGCAGAATATATATTCGGATTATTCAGTATTCCGAATACAAGTGGAGTGTTACTGGCCATGTAAACTCAGACCATTCAAAACAGAGGCATCTCTTCTGAGACGCTGTAACAAACATACACACACTCCATGACTCATTCTTCACTTGCTTTCAGTCACTTTCACTGTAAAGTCTTCTAATTATTATTTTTTATATATAATTTAGTGCCCAAATATTTTACCCGCGAATGTCCAGTAATTTTTCCCTCTCAAGGCAGAAATTCCCATCACAGCTCAGTAAAACTGTAGGTTCAGCTTCCTCTATGAACTTCAGAGCCGCTGAATTAATTTCAATCCCTTTGTGATAACATCAAATGTTTTTTTTTTTAAGCAAACGCAGATATTAATGTTTTACGAGGAACACGTCTTAATTGATAGTTTATGCTTGATAAATTTCACAGATGTTAAAAAAAAATCAGACACTTCACATGTATTTTAAAATGATTTACAAAATTCGAGCTGAAACTCTCCCCATCATACCAGCTTTTCAAAGACGTCTCTTTACGGTTTCCTTTGATATGGTGACTTTGGATGTGGAATTGCAGTCTGCAGCATTGGAGCAATCAGCCTGTCTTCTCTTCTGTCTCAAACACCTCCTCTGCTGTCTGGAAATACAGCAAAAAAGATACTTTTAACATGACTTATGTTCGAGGAACGTCTGTGTTGTTTGTCGCGGGTCCCTCACACGCAGGTGTTTTGTAGTTTGGTGTAGGATTTGAAACACTGTAAATAAAGCACTTAAGAATTAAAAACATAAACGTTATACATTTTAATATTTATATACTTGTTAATGTTTATTTTGGTACCGCGTGTTGTACGTCAAAAAATAGTCAAAAACCATTAAACCCTCAAATATGTATTTAATCCAGATCTACGAAGTTTATTTTTATTTTGTATAAACAAAATTGAGTTTGCACACCGATTTCGTTTACAGGGCCATTTGCATAGGGTCGTAAAAAATCTGTGTTCTCTCCCCCCTCCTCTAATCGCCTCCGCTGCAACTCGTCATGCTCTCGTGTGCGACTGATTTTTATGTGTTTTAGAAGGTCTGTGGTATTGCCACAATATCTTACACTTTTGACATATGTCACATTTTGCTTCATTGCAGTTTATTGGGTGAAATGACTCCAAACGATGCTTCGTTTTCTTTTCGTCCATGAAAGCAGAGCAGCGCTGGTAACCGTGTTCACTCTCGTTGATGTGACTGACTGTCTGTGACTGAGTGACTGCGTGAGTCTCGGCGTGCCTATAGGCGATATGAGGAGCGGAGGGGAGAGGGCGGAAGGAGAAGTAGTTCCTATCCTAAACAACAATGTGACACATTTCATTTTATTTTATTTTCACTTTTCAATATCTGATACACATTTAGTTTCAAAAAAAAAAAAAAAAAACCACTGGCTAAAGAAAGCACCTGGTATCGATATTTTTATGTGAGGATCGATTCTCAAAAATGAAACGTCAGGATCGGAAGTATCGATACTTTGGATCGATCCGCCCATCCCTACTGCAGACGGAACTGCTGACAAGTCAAGTACAGGTGGGTGACTTCGTCAGTGAAACGCGCCGTCTCGAAATTGAATAACAAATTGTTCTTTTTTAAGTATATAGAAGATGGAATGTATCAGCTGTGCTAATTGTTAAATAACGTTTTCTGAACATCCGTGTCTTTTTTTTTTTTTTTATCACATTTGAATATTGTTGTGACACCTTTTTTTGTTTTTAAAGTTCTCGTGAATAAAGTTTCTTAATTAATAAAATGCAATACTCGTAAGAAAGTACTGTAGTAATAAAACGCATCGGGTATATGGTCGAATTAAACTTGCAAAGTAATTAAAAAATGCATCTTTCGTCACCGAACCAGCCCAAACATGACCTGCAGGCCGTAGTTCATAAACACAGCATCCAATGTTTTTGTTATCGTTTTATATACAATTGAATTCAATACCGTAACCTGCTATTATTTTTAGTTAATTAATGTCATGCCTTCAAGACTGCCGATAAATAACCAGTAGGGATTCTGCACGGGGGTGTTGTTAAATTCCAGTATGTGTTTACACCTCGGCCTCGAGTGGATCCACACAACATAGTGTGTACTGCAACATCATTTTGATCTTTTGTACCACAATTCAATAATACAGCAGATAATAGTGATAGTTACATCAGGATATGATTAAATAGTGATAGTTACATCAGGATGTGATTAAATACAAAAAGTACTACAGGTTAAACACTTGGCAGATTACAGTATTCTGAAGTACAGGATTAAATGCAGTAAAATAGGGGCAGATAAGAGCAAAATAAAAGCACATTTAAATGAAGGGTGATAGTGTCCCAGGATACAAACAGAGGAGTTCTACAGGTGCTGTTTGAAGAGGTGAGTCTTAAGGAGGCGCCGGAATGTGGTCAGGGACTGGGCAGTCCTGACATATGGGAAGGTCATTCCACTGCCTGGGCAAGGGTGGAGAGAGGAGCGGCTCTGGAGGGGGGAGCGTGGCGGAGGTAGAGCTAGTCTTCTAGTGCAGGCGGAGGCGGAGAGGTCGAGTGGGGGTGTAGGGAGAGATGAGGGTCTGGAGGTAGCTGGGTGCAGTCTGGTCAAGGCATCTGGCAGGCTAGTACAAGAGTCTTGAACTGGATGCGGCGAGTGATCGGGAGCCAGTGGAGAAAGCGGAGTAGTGGAGAGGCACCAAGTGAGGCAGCAGAGAACACCAGGCGGGCAGCAGAGTTCTGGATGAGCTGGAGCGGACGGGTGGCGGGAGGGAGGCCAGCCAGGAGGGAGTTGCAGTAGTCTGGGCAGGAGAGTACCAGCCCTGGACCAGGAGCTGGGTAGCATAGTTGGTGAGGAAGGGTCGATTCTTCGGATGTTGCTCAGGAAGAATCGCAAGTGCGTGCCAGAGTGGAGATGTGCTGGGAATAAGAGGCAGAGGGGTCCAGGGTGACTCAAGGTTCTTAAGCGGAGGAAGAGGGGAGAGTGTGGTAGATTCCAGAGGAACAGAGATAGAGAGATCAGAGGAGGGGAGGAGGAGGAAAGAAAAGGAGGTTAGATTTAGAGGTTGAGTTTGAGTTTTGTTTAACATAATGTAATCAAAGAAACTAAAAAAAAAAAAAGTCTACCGGAAGCCATAATAGTAGTACAATAGTTCATGTTATATTTCGAAATGACACGTTTTTCAATTTGTCAGTTTTTCGTTTAAGTATATGGAAAACTACAAAGCTGTGTGTAGTTCAATGTGTTAACGTAACATGATTCGGCAGGTTTCATTCAACTTTGAGGCAAAATTAGTTAATTCTATAAAGGGCTGCAAAACATTTGGCCATAGCTGTACACTGACACTAAAAACAAATTGTCCTGTGTTGTTTTGACTGACTAGGTGTCTCAATATGGACAACAGCAGTAGAAGCAGAAAAGTCAAGGATCACTGCCCAAGGTCACAATTCTCTTCACCTACCAAGTATCGGAGGAGCAGTGCTGGCACTCCCCAGCCGTCGTGCTGGTCTACGGGGGAGGAGGACTGTGAAGATGAGGCTCGCGGTACACCTCTGAACTCTCTGCTGGAGAGTATGCACAATATTTGCCTGGAGACACCAAAGTGTAAAACAGCTGTAAGCTCAATACATAATCAGCAAAACGCTCAAGGTGGTGAAGACAGTCGCTCTTCACTGAAGAGTTGCTCTGGGCTTCGGAAGAGGTCGTTTCGACCACAGACTCCCACCAAGGTAATTCAGTATTTAGGTGAAGTAAATTGTCTTTGGATGTTGATGGATGTAAAACTTGGGTCATTTTTCTTGAATGTGGTGTTCACCACAAAACACAATGTCGTGTATCAGGTTTGGTTACTGAAGATAAATGTATTATTCATTACTCTCTTTTTACCCTTATTGAAAAGAAATTAAAAAAAGAAACTCATTTTCTCAGTGACACACATCCTTGCCAAGACTGTAAAAAAAAAAAAAAAATAAAGATGTTGAGCTGTCAGAATCATTCAAAATTAAATCACCATGACCTACATCTGTATTATACACATGTACAGTGAACATGTGATACAGGTGCCTCTGTATAATCCCACATTCTGATATTCTCAAGGAGGAATGTCCTAACCAATCAAAATCCAATGAGCATTTCTCTACATAACATTCTTATACTCTAAATGATGCTAAACAGCATGTTTCATTACAATTGTATAAGGTCTGCTACATACACACATACTTACCTACATATGGGACCTACTTATCATTTCTCCAGGGATATGCATCCCCGGGTAATAAGTGCAAACCACAGTTGTATAACATTTTTGACTAATAGAGCCATACTGATTACCAGGGAGCTTTTTTTTTATAGCCCCACAAAGAAAGTATATCTGGTAGAAACTGCAGTAAGATACAGTAGTGTGCAAATGTATTGGAACACATCAATATTTGTTATTGATATCCTTTATATACCTGCCTGCATGAAAACCGCAGGTTGAAAGAATTTTGATTTTCGGTCAGTAGCCAGTAATATATAGAAACAACAGGCACTCCTGTGTGAAAATGTCAGACCACTTTGTGCTTTAATTAGGCGTCTTAAACAACTTCTAAAAAGTCTCCTGCGTTTTACCATTTGTGGCTGTGATCCTTTTCTCTTACTATTTTAAATGAATTGCTTGTGTGGCATATTAAAGTCAGAAATTAAATTAATCACTAATTTGCCTGTTTTGACAATTTGCCAAAATTGAGTTACTGTGGTTTGATTTTATATGCACAACAAATCAAAACTACAGAAACAATGGGGTGTTCTAATACCATTATTATTATTGAGTCATTTAGCAGACGCTTTATCAAAGCCACTTACAGAGACTCGGGGTGAACTATGCATCATCAACTGCTGCTGCTGCTGCAGAGTCACTTACAATAGGACCTTGGTTTTAAGTCTCATCCAAAAGATGGAGCACAAGGAGGTGAAGTGACTTGCTCAGGGTCACACACAGTGAGTCAGTGGCTGAGCCAGGATTTGAACTGGGATCCTACTGGTATCCAGCCCCTTGCTTTGGACCACTGAGCCATTTACTGTACTTTTTTTTTTATCCTAGGTAACCTGTGCTCAGTTTAGCGAGGATGGATTGAAAGTCATATACCTTAAAGCCATCTCTGCAGCGTTTGGAAAAGACATGCAGAAAAAAAATCCACCTGAGCCTTTGAAAAGAGCACATTGAATTTGTCAGTTTTCCTTGACACTTTCCTTGTTTAAATTTTTAATTAAAGATATGGGCACCTCCCCTATTTACCACACTATTGAGAAAACACTTGGAAAACTTAACCATTTAATCTAGAACGTGAGCAGACCATCCGGCCCTTCCATGATTGTCTAGTTCCTATAAAAGCTGATTAATCTGAAAATGTTGGAAGTCTAAAAGGATTCCAATAATTCAGCATCAAGAACATGGCTAGGTCCCCCATTCTAGGTCTATAAGACATCACATTGACTTTAAACCACATTCTTTTGCTTTTGTCCAACAGAGTGTTGTATTGAAAGGCCAGGAATCATCGGATGGAGCTGATTGGTCGGATGTCAATGACCCGGTCACTGTAGTGACATTTTCACAAGACGAGGATTGTGTTACGAGCAGCCTGAAGAAAGGAAAGTACGATGATTCACCTCCAGCGCTTGAATATACACTGGCATGCGATTTCATCAACACATCCACAAGACCTCAGCAGCATGGTTTTATTGACACGCACTGCCACCTGGATAGGCTGTATGCCAAGCTGGCTTATAAAGGGACCTTTGCTGCATTCCGGAACCTCTACCACAGCACTTTCCCTGTGGAATTCGAAGGTTGCATTGCTGATTTTTGTAATCCCCGTCACATCATTAGAGACCGTCTCTGGGAAGATTTGCTGAGGGAAGAGAAAGTTTGGGGGGCTTTTGGCTGTCACCCACACTTTGCTCGTAACTATACAGTAGCACACGAGAGAGCCATACTTGATGCTATGAGACACCCCAAAGCAATTGCGTTTGGTGAAATGGGACTGGACTATTCACACAGGTGTCCCACAGAAATCTTAAAGCAAAAACAGGTATAGTAAATGATCATCTTATTTGTGTGAGTCAGTGTTTTGATCTACTGTAAAACCTTGGTTATCCAATTGGAACCAGGGAGTTGACAGATAATAAATTGTACCTGCAATTTTTTAATGATTTTCGTATCAAGAAAACTCCTAAAAAAGACATGATAGAACCCTTTACCTTTTTAAATTCATAACATACAGTACTGCACTGCACTATATTCCTGCTGGTTTTCTTGTAGGCTTTCAATCGGAGTAAAGTTTCTATTTTGTATAGTGAAGTTTTCTTACACCAAAGCTGGTGAGGTAATATTTAATGCAAGGTGTCTTGTTTGTCTTCTCTAGGTGTTTGAGAGGCAGCTCCGCTTGGCGGTATCTATGAGGAAGCCCCTTGTTATACACTGCAGGAATGCTGATGAAGACTTGTTTGAGATTATGAAGAGGCTTGTGCCCAGGGACTACAAGATACACAGGTAGCCAACACAACTAAATTACCTCCGAGTCACTAGCATGAAAACAAGGAAACCACTGTCTGGAGGAGAATGGTTATAAAAATGAGTCATTCCGTCACAACTCAATTCATCGAAGGTTAATTTGAACACAGCAATGCCTCAGACATTTATTAAACCTGACACCTAGGATGATTTTAATGGAAAACGTTTTAGATTACAGCTTCATTGGAACAGGGGGTTCAGAAGAGGGTCACAGTTTTCACCAAAATCTGTATCATTCCAGGTAACAAGTTTAATCAAAGTCTAAACACAGGGCTGTGTTCAGGGTTTCATAATGTGTCCAGTGACCCCATAGTGCTAATATCTGTACTTTTACATCTGTGGAAATACACATAATCGCTGGCCTGAGGTTTGTGGTTCAGGTTACATTTCACAGGATATACTGTAACACAAATTATAGCTGTCTCACAAGAAACCCGGCCAAAAGGCACGACCTTGTAGGCTGTTGTGGAGAACAGTTTGTGTAATCCATTTTGAATGCTGCATGTTTCTTGCTTCAGGCACTGCTTCACAAACAGCTATGATGTGATCGAGCCTTTTCTCGAGGAGTTTCCTAATCTTTCAGTGGGGTTGACTGCACTGGTCTCCTACTCTCACGCTGTCCAAACCAAAGAGGCGGTGAAAAGGATACCACTGGACAGAATAGTTGTAGAAACGGATGCACCTTACTTCCTCCATAGACAAGTGAGTGCTTTGAAAAGGATGGTATGTGTTGAGGTTTAGTCTATTCTAGCATAGTTGTTTTTGAATTACTAATTTTCAATGTCTGGATCGGTTTGCGTAATCCAATTAGATCGTGGCTGTTTTGTATTTATAGTTTTATTTCAAAATACTAGTTTATTGAAATTATGCAATGGGCTGAAAAATATGTAAAGGTTGTAAGAGCTAAATAACCATTAGTGGTGAATCAGTGAAATAATCAGCTGTTTTCAAGTCGTTTAGCCCACTGAAAACATTTATAATTCAGCTGATTGTCATTAAAATATCATTGCCAAATACCACAACTCCATTGATTGTCCTCCACATCTCTGCAATTAAACTAGTCCGTTTTAACAAGTTCATTGAATTTCAGATAGGAAAAGAAGCAGTTTGATGCTGTGGACTGGTTTCTTTGACAAATCCCTGCTTATTTTCTGTTTGTCTAGGTTTCTGAAACATTGTGCGCGTATTCCCACCCAGGACTTGCACTGTGTACAGTCAAAGAGATCGCCAGTTTGAAAGCTATGAAGCTGTCAACTGTGTTATCAGCACTGAGACAAAACACTACCGGTCTGTATGGGGTGTAGAGTTCTTCTGATGTTTAAATATAACCAGTTTTATTTTAAATAACAAAATAGAAGTATTTACAGAATTATACAACAAAATCATTTATTTTGTAAAAGGCAGTTCAAGCCAAGGTTGGTTCACTGTTAGTTGAAAAAATATAAACATAAAAAATACTTCACTAACTGTTATTATTATTATTTTTATAATAGCAGAAATGGTTATTATATTCCATGCAATTTTAAACTAATAATTGTGGGAAATTAAAAAATTTTCTATTTTGAAAGGTGAAAACTTTGTTTATATTAAAATTATTGTATTTGTAAAATTATTAGTTGTTTGTTTATTTTGTTTTATATATATATATATATATTAATTATTTTAAAAGATAAAAAAACAAAACAAAAAAAACAGCCTTTGAGAATTATACCCCAGAGTGTCCATTTTTTTTTCTAAGTATGACAATTGCAGTGGCACCAGTAAAACTGATTGTGTTAATGAGATTCTTATTTTTGAAATTGTAATTCATTGCCAGGGGTTTTCCTGTTTTCTATTTTTCAATGTTCATGTTTTAGTGTTAAGCCAGCAGACCCGAGGAGTCCTTTACTGTACCTGGTTATTAGAGAATGGGGCTCTGCTATAGTAGACCCTACAATATCTTGATGGGTTTTGTTAAATAACCAAGAAAATTGTTTGTTGAGAGAAATGTGTTTTTAACAACTGGCTAGCTTTCTAACTTTTGGAATCAAGACAATGAATAAACCAACTTTAACCTCTTTTAACTTGTCTGTCCTTTTGATACTTATGAATACTTCTAATTATTTTTGCACATTTATACTACCTTAAAAGCATAAAATGAGTGCCTTTTTTCACTATCATTAATGTTATTTGGTTTCCAATTCTTATTTGGTTTCCATTTTTTATCACATTCCTTAGTTTTTAAAGGTTTTAACTCAGCTTGGTCCATTGCAATATTCAATATCAAGGGAAGTAATGTTAAAACTTTACAATGCATTAGTAATACCTCATCTAGAATATTGTGTCCAGTTCTGGTCACCTCGCTACAAAAAGGACATTGCTGCTCTAGAAAGAGTGCAAAGAAGAGTGACCAGAATTACTCTGGGTTTGAAAGGCATGTCATATGCAGACAGGCTGAAAGAATTTAATCTATTCAGTCTTGAACAAAGAAGACTATGCTGCGATGTGATTCAAGCATTCAAAATTCTAAAAGTATTGACAATGTTGACCCAAGGGACTTTTTTTCGAACTCAAAAAAACCAGGGTCACAAATGGAGATTAGATAAAGGGGCATTCAGAACAGAAAATAGGATGCACTTTTTTTTTACACATTGTGTGAGTCTGGAACCAACTCCCAGTAATGTTGTTGAAGCTGACACCCTGGGATCCTTCAAGATATTGCTTGATGAGATTCTGGGATCAATAAGCTACTAACAACCAAACAAGCAAGATGGGTCGAATAGCCTCCTCTCGTTTGTAAACTTTCTTATGTTCTTATATATATATATATATATATATATATATATATATATATATATATATATATATATATATATATATATATATATAAATGAAAGGCAGTTTAATCCCATCCAAATCTATAGTGGGGCCCTGTGACGTCAGACCTGGAAGAAACACACAGCAATGCGAGTGAAATGAAGGGAATGCGGCGGGGGTTTATTACAAAATAAAAGGTTTTAACAAAGCAACTAGGCAAACACAGAACAACAAAACAAAACGAACACTCAACCAAACAAGTATCATGCTGGTGTTTCCAGTATGAATAGCAACTGTTATTTTTAATTATTTTCTCCTCTCTCTCTCTCGTTCTCCACTCACGGACACCCAACCCTGAGAGCCAGGAGCTGACCAGGGTGCTGAAACAGTGATATACAGATCATGTGACTGAAGCACGAGCAGACTGCAGCCAGGAGCTGACCAGGGTGCTGAAACAGTGAGATACAGAGCATGTGACTGAAGCACGAGCAGACTGCAGCCAGGAGCTGACCAGGGTGCTGAAACAGTGAGATACAGAACATGTGACTGAAGCACGAGCAGACTGCAGCCAGGAGCTGACCAGGGTGCTGAAACAGTGAGATACAGAGCATGTGACTGAAGCACGAGCAGACTGCAGCCAGGAGCTGACCAGGGTGCTGAAACAGTTGACTACCCTTTTAGGGTATACAACATGACTTGGACTTTACTGTAGTCCTTTTGCTGAAAAGATCTTGTAATGTTACACTATTAAATGTATGCAGTTAAGTTCTCTAATTCTGTGTTTGCTATGTTCGATCTTTATGTTGTGTTGATAATGATAGGTCTTAGAAGCAGTAATAAAGCTAAAAGCCACACAAAAAATACAGAGAATGAGTAAGTACATTCAAATGTAATTTCAATGTTTGCATCTCCCTTACTATTTTTTTTTTTTTTTTTGCAACTATTCTGTCTTTACCTGGTTTTGAAGTTGCTTTGAGCTTGTCTGAAGAATCCTAAGTGCCAGGACCAAACAGCATCCCTGTGACCCTTTAACTGCCAGCTGCACCCTCCTCATGCATGTAATGTAAGAGGGGCTGGCAGAATTGAAAGGTCACATTGTCATGCTTTTGAATGGAACAAGGAAGGTTTTCAGTCCCATTTAGACAGGGAAATGCAGATTTAGATAACTATTTTATCATTATTATTATTTGTTTTTGCAGACGCCTTTATCCAAGGCGACTTACAGAGACTAGGGTGTGTGAACTATGCATCAGCTGCAGAGTCACTTACAATTACATCTCACCAAAGACGGGCACAAGGAGGTTAAGTGACTTGCTCAGGGTCACCCACAATGAGTCAGTGGCCGAGGTGGGATTTGGGGGACCTCCAGGTTACAAGCCCTTTTTCTTTAACCACTGGACCACACAGCCTCCTTATAACCAAGAAAAAACATAAAATAGAAAGGGCGCTGTGAAAAAAGAAATGAATGACTGTGACGGGGGACTGCCCCGTCTTTATGAACGTGGTTGGGACTGGCAGGAGGGGTTAAAATTCCTCCCTGCCAGGAAAACATGTGAGAATGTGGCTGGAGCCCTAATTGAATAATCAGCAATTATTGATTAATTGGGCTCCAGCCACAGGGGATAAAAGCCAGGGGAGAGGCCCTGGCTAAGGGAAGAGTTCTGGAAGGAGAAGAAGCAAGTGTTTTTCTGTGTGTGCTGTTTTTGTTCATGTGGCAAACCAGTGAAGGCAAGGCCCAGCCTGGAAGTCATATTTTTGTAAGTTTTGTTTTGTGTGTTTTTTTTGGTGATTTGAAACCTTTTGTTTGGCCCTTGTGCCTATTTATTTGATTATTTTTGTTTATTAAAAAGCTTTATTTTGAACTTCAAACTGTCTCTGAGTCTCAACCTCTGCCAATCCTGTCACATTGACATAAGAAGCAAGTCAATGTTTACCCCTCTGATATACATAATTCTGATACCAACATATTCTTTCATTTCTTAGACAGTGACAGTAAACAAAGCTGTCCTGAAAGCCCTTGTTTTTTTTATTATCTCTGAATAGAGGGAGGTTTCAGCACATACCAGATTACAAGTGAAACAAAAGAACATCTTTATAAAAAACACCAGAGATCAGCAGAGTGAAAAGCAGAGGTGTCCATTATTGCATTGGAAATGGAAACAAGCATTTCCTTCATTTGTTTCCCTTTTCATGATAATTTAATTATGTCTGAGTGAGGATGTGCTATTGTATTTACCACAGAGCATTACATTAAATGTATGACTGGAAAAAAAACATTATATGCAAACCATTTTTGTTTCACTTTCAAGATACTATAAACAATTATGAACAATGAAAAAAATCTATACAAGAACAAACCATAAAACATTTTAGGTTTCTTATTTAAATTCACAATTTAAGTGCTTAAATGTTCTAGCTTTTATATTGAAAATAAAATAATCATTTGTTTAGGGACAATGGGCAAAAATAACTTGCTAAGATTTTTTAATTACATAACAAATTTCCCAATAAATAAACCACAGTAACAAGTTTACCTGTGAGTAAAACATTACTAATGTGGACTGATGATCGTTGAGTGTTATGAAACTGAAGACCGTATGTGCCATGTTGGATCCAAATTCCCACTTACTTAGTGCATGATAAGAACTCTGTGTGAGCCAAAATGGCGCCCGTTACAGCCTCCAGACCAGAGCTATATATCTGTGATCCAGACGGTGTGTACTTTCTAGAGAGCTGCTTCACGCTGTAAGGAACTCAGATTACAAGTTTGTGCACCAGAATTTCTTACAGTTCTTCTTAGTTTACTATGTACGTAACCTTGTGTAAGTCTGCCAAACAAATAAATAATAAAATGAATCACTACTAGTTGTAGCCTGTGTGTTTGTTATTTTTTTATACACATACAAAATTAATCATATATGTAGTTAACTATTTTGCACAAATTATGATTAATACTTCTAAGTCATCTTGAGTAAAGTCAGCCAAATTACTAAATAATAATAATAATAATAATAATAATAATAATAATAATAATAATAATAATAATAATAATAATAATAATAATAATAATAATAATAATAATAATAATAGGAGGCTGTGTGGTCCAGTGGTTAAAAAACAGGCTTGTAACCTTGGATAAAGACGTCTGCTAAATAAACAAATAATAATAATAATTGAGATATACACCTCATTTCCAAAATAAATCAATACAAACATCTACTGGTATTGTAACGTTATTGTACCCAAGGCTTAATTACTTGTGATTACATATTTGACCTTGAGGAATGAATGTATTTTATAGATGACGATTTACAGCTACGGTTAAATATTTTATAATTTAATAATGAGCGCGATTCACCTTAGTCCACAAGGTAGTATCAGCTACATACAACGACCTTTTAAGATGATTAAAATCCTTACATCACATTATAATGTTTGCACCCCCTTAATGTCCGGAGCCCACCCAATTCTGTGCTCTTTTCATTTGAATGCATTTCAATATAAATGAATGGATTCATATTTAGCGAAGTGGAAATTTGATAGCGGGTGCAGAACACCAGGTGAACCCCATTCTTTATATATGGTGCATTTTAGCAGCCTCTAAAATCAGACTTTACAGCTGCTAAACACGACTGACGGCAGCATATGGGGGTTTTGCACCCGCAAATCACTTTGCGCATAAGAATAATACTGGTCTTTAATTGAGAATATTTCAATGGACCAAGCTGAGTTAAAACCTTTAAAAACTAAGGAATGTGATAAAAAAAAAGGAGACAAAATAAAACTGGAAACCAAATAACATTAATGATAGTGAAAGAAGGTACTCTGTTTTATAAAACCCCAAGGTAGTATAAATGTGCAAAAAATGTAAAAGGTTAGAAGTATTCAGAAGGACACACAAGTTAAATGAGGTTAAAGTTGGTTTATTCATTGTCTTGTTTCCAAAAGTTAGAAAGCTAGCCAGTTGTTAAAAACACATTATTCCAAGTTTATGTTTGAACACCATTTCTCTCAACAAACAATTTTCTTGGTTATTTAACAAAACCCATCAAGATATTGTAGGGTCTACTATACCAGAGCCCCATTCTCTAATAACCAGGTACAGTAAAGACACAGAAACATGATCAGAGACACAGGAGAGACACAGCAACATGATCAGAGACACACAGGAGAGATGCTTCGTTTTCTTTCGGCCATGAAAGCAGAGCAGTGCTGGTAACCGTGTTCACTCTCGTTTATGTGACTGACTGTCTGTGACTGAGTGACGAGCTGTCACTGGAAATGCCATCAGCATTGTAATCACTAGCCTCTGTACCTCCAGGGTTTTTGTATGGGTAGGGCGCTGCTTTGTATCACTGTGCTGGTTCTATTGCACAGTAGTAGATTGCAGAATCAGACACTGAAGGCTGTATTGTCAGGGGAGCCAGTTTTAGATGAGGTGTCTACTGCTGGTTTATATTTCCCAGAATCCTCTCCACGTGTTCCTGAGCCCCAGGCTTTGCTGGTGTATTTTAAACCCTGGTTAGGAGCTTGTTTGTACCATTGCATTGAAGCAAAGCTGCTTGTCTGATAGTGACAGTTTATCTGAACTTTGCAAATGGAAGCTTCTTGGTTTCATGGGAAAGGTAATACAAGGTCAATGTGTGTTATTGTGCAGTAGAATATTTAATTATTTTCTAAACTATAATGTATTAATTTACTTAATAGTATTTTCAGTCTTTTAACAGTTTAATTTCCACTCATTTGCTGATATATACGTTTTGGAGACGCATATGAACTATTGTAAACTAGTCTATGATTGTTTATTTTGAAAAGTGATTGTTTGAATTGAAAAGTTACGATTATATGTCTAGCACAAGCAAGCTTTTTTCATGTTCTATACATTGGGGCTGATGTAAGGATAGCTGTAGTGCAAACAATTGCGGCTACAAAATCCAAATTGACAAGCGGCCAGGCAATTATTTAGCACTGCAGCCTATGTAAGCTAAGAGCAATGCAAATTACTCAACACACACACATAATGATCTGCAATCATGATAATGAGGGTCGCAGTGGGTTCTGCCTGTGCATCGGGGTATTTAGCAGCCGCACTTTCAACCCAGAGGTGAGGTGAGTTCAGAGTACAGAGAGCAGTATGCGATGTATGAGATTTGTGGGGCACGAAAATCAAACCAGACAAAAAATATGTATATGTCAGACGAAAAGCAGCAAAGTCCTCTTGGTGCAAGGAAAAGAAAAGAAAAGCTTTCTGAGGAGCAGCTGAGAGTCCTTATGGCTGAGGTCACTCAGCATGAAACTGAGTTATTTGGAAAAGCCTCAGCCAACATCAGTTATGCTACCAAAGAGGCCACATGGTCCTCTATAGTGGAGAAAGTCAATGCTTTCGGTGTTACCAGGAGGACAGTCAACCAGGTGATGAAAAGTTGAAATTCAGCTATTAGGTCTAGGATGAGTGAGATGATAACACCACCGCATCCTCCGACATCCCAAACAAAGTGACCCTGGTTTGAATATGCGGGTCTGCTCCGTCTTGCTCTTCTCCTCTGAAGATTTTCCTGCCTGTCCTCAACAAGAGCCAAGCGTCACCGCATCAGGAAGTGCAAACAGCAGCCATCCTGAAGTCAATGACAGGTCTCTGCAGGTGTGTGCTTTTATACAGCTCTTAATTACTTGCTTCTATATGGTTTGCACCTTGTAAGAGGAGGTGCAAAGTTTTTGGAGGGTCAGCAATTGCCCAAGTGCAAGGCTGAATCCTTACATCTCATTATAATGTTTGCACCCACTTAGTATCCCAGATCCCCCTAGTATCCCTCGTTTCTTCACTTGATTGCTTATTGCCTGGTATGTGCCTTGTTTAATAAGGGAAGCATTGTGTGATTGTGAATATTGAACTTCAAACACTGACAATTCATTGTCGTACACTGCCACCTAGTGGGGGTTCATTTGAATTGCAATGTAACTAAGAGAATATATAATAGTTAACGAAGTCTAGAAATTAGCAGTATGAAATAAGATACAAAAAACAATCCATCAATCTTGACGCAGTATCCGAAAAGACAGACGCAGCAAGGCAGATGTTTTCCCTAAAAATAATGTCTAAGCTAATAATGGTGAGTTGCACGTGTTTGTGCACGTGGATATGGGGGCTAGCTAGAGATCGTGTAAAAATTAATTTATTTAACGTTTTATATACAGGTTTATTAAAAGTGGTTTGTTTTTTAACGCATTAAATAATGTAAACATCGAACACATTGTTGTTTCTTTGTAAATTAATTTTATGAAAGTTCATTTTTTATTAATTGCAAACATCATACACATGTTTAAATGTTGTAATATGTATCAGCATTTCAGTATCAGACCGTAAGATGGTGCAGGGGGTAATTAAGGAGAATGTCTCTGAGTAGCTTCTACACAGGCTGCACTGCCATCTTCACCAGCGAGACTCACTCGGCAGGCAGCAAGAGGTTTTTGTATGAGGTGATATGGAGACTCTCACAGTGTGGGACTCAGAGCACAGAAGTACGTGGCAGAGTCAGACAGCACAGCCGCAATGATATTCAGATGAAAGGTCTTCTCTGTCCTGTCATGAGGTGTCGTGGGCTAGTCGACGAAACCCTGAGGATGGAAGGTGCCAACTTGAAGACCCCAGAGATGTACCCTACTTAGCTCAATCCAGACGGTTGTCATGCTGATGCGCTGGGAGGCCGCACTGTGGTTGATCCCGGAGCCAGCATCGCAGCCGTTGTGTGTGCTGATGCGCCAGGGAGGCAAAATAAGCTGATCCCTGGAGCCAGCATTACACTTCAGCCATTAACACCAGACAGAAGGATATCTACATCATCATATGGAAGGAAACGTAAATGGATGGAGACACATATGGATCACATTAGTTTACTGTAAAGCTACGTCTTAGTTGGTGCTTATCTTCGCGAGAGACGAGTTCAAATCAGCATGAAGTTTTAACATCTACTCTCGTGTAATGGAAATCATTATATATATGTGTGTGTGTGTGTGTGTGTGTGTGTTACGTTGTCATATTTGCTGTGTTTTATTTGTTATACAATAATACATAAATAAAATAAATAATGATGAAAAGAATTGTGGGAAATGTGGGATCAGGCATAGAAGCAAAGGTATATTTCAAGGTCTTAAAACGACATTTCCCACAATTCCTTTCAACGTCCCGTCCCTGCCTATTGGCTGAGCGTCGAAAGGGGCAGGGGCGGCACATTCAAGTTTCAAACTGTACAGACAGACAGAGCACTTAGCTTATTTGTTTTTAAGTTACTAACTGTCTCTGTTGAACCGAATACTGTTTTGTTTTTAGCCGTATTTTTATTTTCATCGGCAGACGCGCTCTGGATGCAAGCACAGTGCTGATATGTCATTTCCTAAAATTATATTAAGCGAGGTTTCCCGTAAATATAGAAAGAAAAAAGGGAGTGTGTATTTGAGCACTAGTACAACAAGACCATGTACGGAATTAAAATGAATGGACTATAGAATAGTCTCTTTTTTGTAACAGTTTAATTGGTTTAAAAGCAAACAGGATTATCCATAAACTAATGTTAACAGAAAATAAATATAAAAAGAGAATTTCGACAAAAGTTGCCGGGAAGCACTGTCGCTGCTGATTGCTTGTTTCTACGCGCTTTGAAAAGGGAGTCTCGTCTTCCAGAATATCACTTACAATGTGCGCCATCAAAAATAAAAAATAAAGTTTTAAAAAGCTGATTTCAGCAATCTAAAACACCACACGAACACTTGTCATGTGACACTTTCGATATTGGCTTGCTAGCTCGCAATGGGCTGCTGGTCCGCGGCGGTGCGGCACTGAGCGCTGGTTTAACATGTTACAGGTGTTATACACCAGCGCCAGGAGGCACTGAGCGCTTTTCACCTCCAGCGACAGCGTGTCACTGACGCGGGCATGCGTATCGGGTGAACATTGTACTGAAGTGCCCACAGTATGAATGTTGCTGGTTAAGCAGCAGTGAGTCCTGTACAGTGTGAGCCACACATTACTGTGATCACGATGAAGGGCTGCTTCAGGGTTTCCATCAAACGAGAGGGCTGTCCTTCGATAAACCAAGTGTGTGTGTGTGTCAGCGTGTCAGCATGTGTGTGCTTCAGTGTGAGCGTGTGTGTAAGTGTGTGTGTGTGTGTGTGTGTGTGTGTGTGTGTTGTGTGTGTGTCAGCGTGTCAGCATGTGTGTGCTTCAGTGTGAGTGAGTAAGTGTGTGTGTGTGTGTGTGTGTTAGTGTGTGTGTCAGCGTGTCAGCATGTGTGAGCGTGTGTGAGTGTGAGTGTGTGTGTGTGTCAGCATGTGTGTGCTTCAGTGTGAGCGTGTGTGTAAGTGTGTGTGTGTGTAGTAAGATAAAAGTGGAGTTAAATGTTAGCCTTTAGGCGTAATTCGGGGGATGCCGTAGAGGGCTCTCTCCCGCTTCGCGCTGCTTCTTTCTCTTCCTAAGTTCTTTTCTTTAGCTAGTCTTACCTTCCCTCTGTAGCGTTCTGCCCCGTAAGCGTCCGCAGTTCTCTTCCGGGCGGAAGCTGATCCCAGTTCAGCCTTATTTAGCCTTTCCAGCCAATCTCAATGCAGCACTCGCCACGTCAATTATTAGGGCTTGGCCAGCGCTGCTCCTCGTATGTTATTGGCTGCCCCTCCTGTCTATCTCTCTCTCTCATTCTATTTTAACCCAGCACTATTTTCACTCACTTGTCTGTGTTTGTTTTTTGTTACTCCTCCTCCCCTCCTCTGCTCCTTTCTATATCGCACTGTCCCACAGGGCTCCCTCAGCGGGGAAGTGAGTCTCCCTCCCCCTGCTGTCCGGGAATGGCCTCGTCTCAACACTGCCGCCCGGCTGTTCCTCGCCGGCCTGAGGGGACCCCCGGCCACATCCTATTCTTCTGCTGCTTATGCGCTAAGCCTTTCAGGCCTCAACCTTGCTGTCCCATCTCCTCTCTTCCGTTTCAGGTCCAGGACCATTTCAGCCCCCCCCCTCATGCAGTAGGCCGTGCCTCCACCTGCCGAGCGGGCCCCGACCGGGGGGGGTTCTCTGTTTTCGTCTCTCCCTAAACGGACCCGAGACACTTTTCCTAAGCTCTCCACGCGCCCAGCTGCCAGCTTAGCTGCCTGAGGATGCTGCACTGAGTTGCGAAGGATCTGTCCTTTGTCCTGTTCGTCCCCTTCCTGTCTCTCGCTCTACTAAACGCCCAGCAGCCAGAGGATGCTGCCTGACCCGTCGGGAGCGAGAGTCAGATTTGTTGTATGTTATGTGTCCTAAACTTTGCTCTTTTCTCTCCCACTTTTACGTCGCCCAGCAGTCAGAGGATGCTGCCTGACCCGGCGGAAAGTGTTTATATCTAATTCTTTGCTCCTCTTGTGTCTCCCTCTACGTCGCCCAGCAGCCAGAGGATGCTGCCTGACCCGACGAGAAGGGAAAACTCTCAATCTTGCCTCACTCTTAAACTCTCAAATCTCGTCCCTTTTCAATTCTTGTAAGCAATCAGATGTCTCACTGTCATTCTCTCACTCCCAGTTTCTCCTCCTCTCAAGCCCTCGTAAGGCAGCCAGTGAATATGCGTTGTGCAGTATGGGGTCTGCTCATCCAGCAGGATTTTACAAAATCCAACAGAAGCCCTGTAGTGCAAATTTGAGATCACAATTCTTTTTTTTCGCCGCGAGATGGGATTGCAACCCCTGGCTGAACACGCCCTGCTAAACCCGATGCTAGACTCAGCGGGTGCCTCTGCTGCCTCATGATAAACATGGAGGACGTGCGTTCGATGGTTGATTCGATTACATTCAGATATACCCCAAAGATTGCTGTTGGTAAAACACTTTTTGGTCTAAATATTTAGACCAAAGTGTGTTTTACCAACAAGTCGCAGTGATTGAGGGAACTTTATCAACGGGTGTAGCGTTCTCCCGTTCAGCTGGCAAAATGGAGCATGGTTTGAAGCGCTGGTGTGTGTAATTCAGTATGTTAACGTGGGAAACGTTATTCAGCAGGTTTCATTCCGCTTCGTGAAGCAAAATCAGTTCATTCTATAAAGAGATGCTTCTAATATTAGTGTATCCGCACCCCTGGAATTGTTTTCATCGGCGATCGCTGTTCCCACAGCGTGTGGAGAGCAGCTCTATCACCCGATACAACAAAAAGTGTATTCAGACCCTGCAGCGGGACATACAGTCCAGCCGAGGATCCTTCTCCGTTTATTATCTCTAGTGAAATAGAAGCGAATGGATTTCAAAACTGGATGAGTATATATTTGAAGTTACAATGTAGAAACAAAGGGCAAAAATGTCTATTTAAAAAACTGCCCTTTATTTAAAAAAACGAAATGCTCCTTGTAAAATTGCCTGTGCTTGCTTTGAAATCTGTCTCTCCTTTTCTGGATGCGTTTTGTTGGTTCCGGTGATTTTCCTTCTCCGTGTGAGCCAGGGAGTTGCTTTTATCGGAGTGCCTGTCTGGTTTGCGGTTGCACGCATACAGGGGGCAAGTGATATCCGGGCTTCCAGTTGAATTCGGGGGCGCGGTCGGTTCAGAAGTTTGGAGTTCGTATCTCTCGAGGTTCTGCTGTAGTTTTAGAAATCTGGGAAATTTCAACGGAGTTGAGGCACAGGAGTGTTGAGATTTATCACTCCAGCTCGTGAAAGGGAACAGAGTTCATTCATAAATGTTGATACGCTTTTTGCCTTAACTTGAATGGAACAATATTGATAACACTTCAAACGCTGGGAAATCACGGCGCTGCAGATAGGGGGTGTGAACCTCTCATGACAACAGCAGAACAGAACTGGGGAGGTGTGTTTCTACACCCTCCAGTGCAAGCTGCAGCGCGGTTTAAAATGCTGCGGAGAGCCACAGGAAGCCTTGTGTTACTGCGTTGCTAACACGAGAAAGGCCGGGCGGGGCTTCGTGTTTAAAACGGGCCGTTTCGTTTGGCTCTACAGTTGTTGTTGTTGTGTTTTTTTTAACGTGCCGCTCTGTTTTTGACAGAACGGGTGTTCGGTCAGTAAAGGGCTCTTGCTTGGAACGCCCGATGTTGCGCTTTTTGTTTTATTTTTTTTTATTGTTTTTTTATTTTGTAAAAATAGAAATCTTAAGGGGAGTACTTCGATCTGACGATACAGTGACCCGTGTTTGCATACATTTGCGGCGCTATTAAATCAAATCGCCTTGTGCGGTTTTGTTTTTAGTTATTTTTCTGTGAGTGTGTGAAGATGCTTTCGTCTGGGTTAAGGGGTGTAATACAGGATAGATCAGCTAAAGTGGCATTTTATATGAAAGTGAAAGAGAGAGAGAGAGGCATCTGGTGGTGTGGCACATCTAGTTTCCTTTTCTTCAATACACTGCAATACACTGCTGTCCACTAGGCGGCGGTGGCATTTTACCAATACAAATGGGAGAATAGCAGCCCCTTTACACAGACTAATCAGATAATACAAAATAATGCTTGAGTGATTGCAGTAGGGAGCACTGTGAATATTAAACCACATGTATTTGAAGCTGCTCACCCTTTAGTAGACTGTGACGCACTTTCGGACTGAAGTAAAGCCAGCACTGTGTGGTTTTTTAATTACCCTTCAGGGTGGCTGGCTGATCTAGATAATATCACATTTAACGTTGCATATGAATATTAGACATGTTTAATAATTTGTTCCTCTGATTGTGATTTTTCTTCAGGCTGAAAATAAGAAAGAAATCTTATATAATACTGCGGAAGGGGTGGTGGGTAATTCACTGACACACACGGGAGACAGAAGTTTTATTTGCAAACACCGCACTGGTGCCCAGTTTTATTATTTTAGACATTTGTCTTATTGCCTGCAGAGGGCGCTGTTGTCCAAATACGAAATGAAAAGGGAAAAGAAAACACAGTAATAAAACTACAAAACACAAAGTGCTGCTTACGCGAGGGTCCGGTCAGCCCGGGCTGCGACCTGCCGTTATTTTATATATTATATATATATTTATATATATATATATATATATATATATATATATATATAACGCTCTGATCTGATCGACTATGTTCACCTACCATCTCTTTCCAAACCATCAACTTTTCATTCTTTCCTTTCTGTACTTGATACTTTATTTTGTACTTTTATCTCGTCCTGACCTGCTCTCGCTTCTATTTCTTCTCTCAAAATGAGATCCCCACTCTGTTTACAGCAACAGACATCCCTCCTCAAGCCGCCCTCCTACCCGGGTAAACGCCGCGCCAGGCTTCCCGCTGCAATAAACCGCCCTCACCAATCAAACCCGTCGGAAAAAATAATTGCCCAGCCCTTCGCACACAGTATTTGTCGATTACTTACCTCCCACTAAACTGCCCAATCAAGGCCAGAGAACGGGGATAACACCGCAGCTACAGACGAGTGTTTACAGTGAAATGGCTAGTACAATTTCTTCCCTAAAAAAAAGTTATGAGACTATTAAACAAACAATTTTTGTGATAGAAGATTGTGTGTGTGGCAGAATCAGCCAATCACTTTTTTTATCTTAAAAGATAAAGCGTGTAATAAGAAATGACAGTCACTATAATGTACTAACAAAATCGCTGCGCGCACACCCACACGTGTGTGTGCGCTATTTAAAAATGTAGAGAATAAAATCAGGAAGCAGTACAACATTTAAAAAGAGGCAGTTTGTCAGTTGTACTTTACTATGCATACTAATCGTTAGGGTGGTTTTACAATTGGCAATTATTACTAGCAATTACTTCTAGCAATAGTTGCTAGCAATTAATTGCCAGCACATTTTTTAATCAATAATTTCATGGCAGTGACAAATTCAATACATTTCTATTGGGTATTTAGGTAGTATACTAAATATATGTTACATTTTACATATAGTGAAGTTGAATTTCAAATTGATAGCATATCTATGCAAAGTAGGTATCCTTTGTAGCTCCGCACTCTCGGTACAGGCAGCAGTGTGGAGTAGTGGTTAGGGCTCTGGACTCTTGACCAGAGGATCGTGGGTTCAATCCCAGGTTGGGACACTGCTGCTGTACCCTTGCGCAAAGTACTTTACCTAGATTGCTCCAGTAAAAAAAACCCAACTGTATAAATGGGTAACTATGTAAAAAAATAATGTAATTGTATGTAAAAATAATGTGATATTTTGTAACAATTGTAAGTCGCCCTGGATAAGGGCATCGACTAATAAATAATAATAATAATAATAATATGATATTTGCCCTAAATGTTACATACAATCTCCAGATCTATGTTTAAAACAACAAATATAAAAATAAGTTGTAATACTGTAACATACCCTTGTTATGTGAATCCGATTTCCATTAATCAACACCCTATCAAAGAACTTACAACCACTGGCCTATGCCCTTTAACATCTGTTCAACAAGACATTTGCTTTGACCCTTCAACCCCTACTGTCATAAACACAGGCACATGCTGGTATAAACATGGTAAGAGATGGCCCCATTTCCCTACAGAACCGTGTGCATGCGGCAACATATGTATGTTGCAGGCAACATGAGATTTGCCATATAACCTTACAAAAAAAAAAAAAAAATCTTTAAATTAGAAGACAGGAGAAAAAAAAAAAAACACGTTTCCGTATCTGATTGCAACAACAATGACATATTACTACTCTGCATATTAAAAGTAGTGAAATACAAAACTTGTAAATATCTCTTTTTGCGAAATACAGCACTTTTATTAATACAGTATTTAATTATGATGTGAAACTTCTGTCAAGAAGTCTTTCTGATATTTCTCTTACTGGCAGCACAATTTGTACCGGTAGAGAGAACTTAAAAAAGGCTGCTGGCACTAGATTTTACACTGGTTCTAGTCACTCTGCAAGTCATTTTTTATTGTGCAGTTATTTGTGATAGGAAAACAAAACTGACAATGTTACAAAACTTAGTAAGACACTACCCAGAGGGTAATAAAAGGCTCTTTAGTAACATTACTGTTGTGTTTTGTTTCCTTTCACAAATTGCCCCTGGAGGAAACAGCTGCGATAAATAGGTGTCATGTTTTATTTTGGAAATCTGTTTATAAAAATAAGAAGAAAAAAGGATGGGTTTCAATTAGGGCCTTGACTTTTCCCCCTCAATCATTGATCATTTTGTAATTAAAATTAACTTTTCATCTAAATTTCAAGGGCAAAATTCAGGCCTTATTGACACCTGTCATTGGAAAAAAAACAAATCTAAATTGTACCTTCCTGCAAGTGATTTTAAATGACCTCACCGAGTTAAATTTGCACTTGGGAGACAGATGAGCTTTAGGGAAAAATATAAATAAAAATCAAACAAAACAAAAATACACCGCTAAAGAAATGTGAAAACTAAATTAAGAAAATTACCTTGTTTGTTAGGACATTAACTTACTGTTGAGCAGGTTGTCTGTAATGTAGACAAAGAATGGCTGAATGCACACAATCAGAAATTTTCAAGAGCAGACGTATTGTGACAACTGCCATATCAGTAGTTGTTTCAAGGCAAGCCATGATGCCACAAAAGCTCATTTTAGAACAGTTACCTTAAATTAAGGCATGCTTGGTGAGTGGTTAAAAAAACAGGCTTGTAACCTTGGATAAAGACGTCTGCTAAATAAACAAATAATAATAATAATTGAGATATACACCTCATTTCCAAAATAAATAAATACAAACATCTACTGGTATTGTAACGTTATTGTACCCAAGGCTTAATTACTTGTGATTACATATTTGACCTTGAGGAATGAATGTATTATATAGATGACGATTTACAGCTACGGTTAAATATTTTATAATTTAATAATGAGCGCGATTCATCTTAATCCACAAGGTAGTATCAGCTACATACAACGACCTTTTAAGATGATTAGCATGACATCCAGAAGTGTGCCTAGCACTCTGAAAAAAGGTGGATTGGGCGATCCATCCAGACGTTCAGCTGTGGTCTGAAAGGAACCAGAGGCCAAGGTCCCTGCAGGTGTGTGCTTTATATAGCTCTTAATTACTCGCTTCTGCAATGGTTTGCACCTTGTAAGAAGAGATGTAAAGTTTTGGAGGGTCAGCAATTGCCCAAGTACAAGGCTAAATCCTTACATCACATTATAATGTTTGCACCCGCTATGTCCGGAGCCCACCCAATTCTGTGCTCTTTTCATTTGAATGTATTTCAATATAAATGAATGGATTCATATTTGGCGAAGTGGAAATTTGATAGCGGGTGCAGAACACCAGGTGAACCCCATTCTTTATATATGGCGCATTTTTAGCAGCCTCTAAAAATCAGACTTTACAGCTGCTAAACACGACTGACGGCAGCATATGGGGTTTTGCACCCAAAATCACTTTGTGTATAAGAATAATACTGGTGTTTAATTGAGAATACTGCAATGGACCAAGCTGAGTTAAAACCTTTAAAAACTAAGGAATGTGATAAAAAAAAATGGAAACCAAATAAGAATTGGAAACCAAATAACATTAATGATAGTGAAAAAGGCACTCATTTTATGCTTTTAAGGTAGTATAAATGTGCAAAAAATAATTAGAAGTATTCATAAGTATCAAAAGGACAGACAAGTTAAATGAGGTTAAAGTTGGTTTATTCATTGTCTTGTTTCCAAAAGTTAGAAAAGCTAGCCAGTTGTTAAAAAAAACACATTTCTCTCAACAAACAATTTTCTTGGTTATTTAACAAAACCCATCAAGATATTGTAGGGTCTACTATACCAGAGCCCCATTCTCTAATAACCAGGTACAGTAAAGGACTCCTCGGGTCTGCTGGTTTAACACTGAAACATGAACATTGAAAAACAGAAACAGGAAACCCCTGGCAATGAATTACAATTTCAAAATAAGAATCTCATTAACACAATCAGTTTTACTGGTGCCACTGCAATTGTCATACTTAGAAATGAAAAATGGACACTCTGGGGTATAATTCTCAAAGGTTGTTTTTTTTTGTTTGTTTTTTTATCTTTTAAAATAATTAAAAATATATATATATATATAAAACAAAATAAACAAACAACTAATAATTTTACAAATACAATAATTTTAATATAAACAAAGTTTTTGGTTTTTTTTACATTTTCAAGCTGTTCGGTCTGTTTTGGAACAACAATGTGAAATTTATCACCTTTCAAAAATAGAAAATTCTTTGAGAATGTGCCCAGTTTGACCATTTTTATTTATTTAAAATTTCCACAATTATTAGTTTCAATTGCATGGAATATAATAACCATTTCTGCTATTATAAAAATAATAATAATAACAGTTAGTGAAGTATTTTTTATGTTTATATTTTTTCAACTAACAGTGAACCAACCTTGGCTTGAACTGCCTTTTACAAAATAAATGATTTTGTTGTATAATTCTGTAAATACTTCTATTTTGTTATTTTAAAATAAAACTGGTTATATTTAAACATCAGAAGAACTCTACACCCCATACAGACCGGTAGTGTTTTGTCTCAGTGCTGATAACACAGTTGACAGCTTCATAGCTTTCAAACTGGCGATCTCTTTGACTGTACACAGTGCAAGTCCTGGGTGGGAATACGCACAATGTTTCAGAAACCTAGACAAACAGAAAATAAGCGAGGATTTGTCAAAGAAACCAGTCCACAGCATCAAACTGCTTCTTTTCCTATCTGAAATTCAATGAACTTGTTAAAACGGACTAGTTTAATTGCAGAGATGTGGAGGACAATCAATGGAGTTGTGGTATTTGGCAATGATATTTTAATGACAATCAGCTGAATTATAAATGTTTTCAGTGGGCTAAACGACTTGAAAACAGCTGATTATTTCACTGATTCACCACTAATGGTTATTTAGCTCTTACAACCTTTACATATTTTTCAGCCCATTGCATAATTTCAATAAACTAGTATTTTGAAATAAAACTATAAATACAAAACAGCCACGATCTAATTGGATTACGCAAACCGATCCAGACATTGAAAATTAGTAATTCAAAAACAACTATGCTAGAATAGACTAAACCTCAACACATACCATCCTTTTCAAAGCACTCACTTGTCTATGGAGGAAGTAAGTGCATCCGTTTCTACAACTATTCTGTCCAGTGGTATCCTTTTCACCGCCTCTTTGGTTTGGACAGCGTGAGAGTAGGAGACCAGTGCAGTCAACCCCACTGAAAGATTAGGAAACTCCTCGAGAAAAGGCCTGATCACATCATAGCTGTTTGTGAAGCAGTGCCTGAAGCAAGAAACATGCAGCATTCAAAAATGGATTACACAAACTGTTCTCCACAACAGCCTACAAGGTCGTGCCTTTTGGCCGGGTTTCTTGTGAGACAGCTATAATTTGTGTTACAGTATATCCTGTGAAATGTAACCTGAACCACAAACCTCAGGCCAGCGATTATGTGTATTTCCACAGATGTAAAAGTACAGATATTAGCACTATGGGGTCACTGGACACATTATGAAACCCTGAACACAGCCCTGTGTTTAGACTTTGATTAAACTTGTTACCTGGAATGATACAGATTTTGGTGAAAACTGTGACCCTCTTCTGAACCCCCCTGTTCCAATGAAGCTGTAATCAAAAAAACGTTTTCCATTAAAATCATCCTAGGTGTCGGGTTTAATAAATGTCTGAGGCATTGCTGTGTTCAAATTAACCTTCAATGAATTGAGTTGTGACGGAATGACTCATTTTTATAACCATTCTCCTCCAGACAGTGGTTTCCTTGTTTTTCATGCTAGTGACTCGGAGGTAATTTAGTTGTGTTGGCTACCTGTGTATCTTGTAGTCCCTGGGCACAAAGCCTCTTCATAATCTCAAACAAGTCTTCATCAGCATTCCTGCAGTGTATAACAAGGGGCTTCCTCATAGATACCGCCAAGCTGAGCTGCCTCTCAAACACCTAGAGAAGACAAACAAGACACCTTGCATTAAATATTACCTCACCAGCTTTGGTGTAAGAAAACTTCACTATACAAAA
>CM072706.1:251738-288556 GCA_036884735.1 Huso huso | reverse complement strand
CTGTGTGTATATAGTACTAGATTCTATATATACAAAGACCATTTTGAGTTGGTCATTTGAATGGCTATAAACCATGCTTGACTCGTTGGAAAGGATCTGAACCCTAAGTAGAGATTTGTGGATGTTAAAATGAAGGTCTTGGTTCCACAAAACAACTGCTTCATCTGCAGTCCAGAACAGTCCTTTTTATGAGTTTAATTAGGAAACAGAATCGGCTCAAAATAAGTTGAAAGAGATGTCAAGTGATCAAAAATAAAACCCGAAAACTTCAAGCCCTAATTATAAGTAAGCAAGCAGTGGTGTGAGCGGGGTAAAATGTGCAACAAATGTCCCATCCCCGGCACAGGTTTTTGATGTTTTGTTAGGCCATAGAATGTATGCTACTGTCAGAAATTCTGGGATTATCCAGTCCAAAATTGGTTAACCCTTTGCTTCCCAGTGTCCAATATATTTGACGTTGAGAAAATAGGCATACAACAGGTATGGGAACATACCCAGGGCAGTAAAAGGTTAATGATAGAATGAGCAAGATAATGGTAGAATGAACTGGATTATCCTAGAATTTCATTTTAAAAACAATGCAATCATTGTCATTATTACTGTTATTATTGTATTTTCTTTCAGATAACGCCTACCATTGAGGACCCAGTCGTGTTTGAAGAAATAGAAGAGGTCCTTCAGCAGAAACTGTAACTGCCATAATCATGAATATCAAGCAAGAATCCGACTTCTTTACTGCTGAGCAACAATCAGACGTACTGGTAACTTTAGAATGAAGACATGCATTCCATGGAATAGCTCAGAATATACAAGTGTATTGCTGATCGCCTCTTTGCCTTCTGTCTTAATTAAGAGATGAGTCTTGATGGTTTTGTGTAACTATGAGGCACTATCTCCTGATTTTACTTTAACTGAAATGTCCAGCTTTTAATGATATTTCCTTTTTTTAAAGATTTAGTTACATGTATTGTGCAATGTTTCTGATCTTAATTGCAGTATTTCACACGTTTTAAATCACTGACCTTTTGACACATCCTGACAACTGCGTTTAGATGTATCTAGTATTGCACTGCTGACCGTGGAGTGTTGATAGCAGGGTGAGACACAAGCATGCAAAAGAAAGCCAGCACGGAGCGGGCAGTTGTGCAAAACACCCTCTCAGGTGTGTCCCTAGCTCATGCATTACACAAGATGGGCAGAGAAATCTGTTGCTTTTCATTTTCACGCACTTGTATTAAAGCAAATTATTTTCAACTGGAGATGTTCCTAGTAATCCATGCTTACTTTCCTGATTTTAGTATATTCTGCTAAACTGCCCGTAATGTTGTCCCCAAAAGTTGAGTGCAAGTTCCACACTGTTAGTAATGTAAGTATTGAGATGCATTATAGACAATCGATGGCTTATTAAGCAGTACTGCCTGTAAATACTGTTTGATTGCCTTTTTAAATTGTAAAACAGGATTGGGATGATTTGAACAATCTTTTATGGAACATTATAAAATGAAATGCAAAAGCTCTTTTTCTTTTATCTTAGTAAAAAAGGTTAACTGTTAAATCCACCGTGAAGAATACAGAAAATAAAGTTTGCTACATTTTTCAACATGTTGTGCCTTTTTTTTTAGAATGTCTTTCTGGTTCGGACAACTACACCTGATACACAACTGTCACAAAGACGGGCCAGAGTGGGTTGCGTCAGACCAGAAAGGAATTCAAACACAGACGGGGTTGTGATGAGCTGAGTGCAATGGCTGCACTCAGCGTTTTATTAACAAATTAAAAGGGTTGAAAAACAGCACAAAACAGGACACGGCACTTGCGCCTAAAAATAAACAGACATACAAAACGACTAAACACTAAACAGACGGTGCAGGACAGACGAACAAACACGGTGAGTACAAACAAACTTCTCTTTACTTTACGATCTTAACTCTCCTCTCTCTCTCTCCCGTTCTCCTCTTCGAACACCTAACCCCGAGTGACTAAAAATGTGCCTATTTATACTGTTGTGCTGGGGATTCAATTATTAATTAATTATTCACTTGAATCCCAGCACGTGAATTCATTACGTGAAACCCTGTGTTCACATATTATATTTTATCTGCACGAAGTGATGTGCCATCCTCGTGCTAAATATAACTATACACTTTAAACATAATGAAAACACAGACCCGCTTTTATATCCCGTACCAATCTATACACCAACATTAACACACGCAACATACAACACATAACACATAAAATACACACAGGGCGGGCACTTTGCCACATATACCCCCTGTGCAAAGCACATGGCCTCCAACGGCCACCTCCCCTTAAATACCCAGCAGTCCAGGCCAAAGTCTCGGGCTGGGAAGGAGAAACTTCAGTGGGCCCATGGCTGGAAATGCTGTCAGCTCCCCTGCCGGTAGTGGCACGGCTGACAGCATGCTGGTCCCCGCCCTGCAGCGAAAAGCTGCGGGGCAGGTGGTCCCCGACCTCCCCTTCTTCGTAGCCGGCAGCTCCCTCCTGTGGGGCTCCGCCACAAGACTCCTGCAGCGAAACTGCTGCTGGGAAAGTGGTCTCAGACCTCGTCCCCTTCTTCGTGGGCCGGCAGCTCCCTTTCTGGGGCTCCGGCCACCAGACCTCCTGTGGAGAATGCGGGCAGCAGAGGCAGCTCCTGCTCCTCTGCTCGGGCGATGGCGGAAGCAGAGGCAGCTCCAGCTCCTCTGCTCCTGGTGGTGGTGGAGGCAGAGGCAGCTCCAGCTCCTCTGCTCCTGGCGGTGGAGGCAGAGGCAGCTCCAGCTCCTCTGCTCCTGGCGGTGGTGGAGGCAGAGGCAGCTCCAGCTCCTCTGCTCCTGGCGGTGGTGGAGGCAGAGGCAGCTCCAGCTCCTCTGCTCCTGGCGGTGGTGGAGGCAGAGGCAGCTCCAGCTCCTCTGCTCCTGGCGGTGGTGGAGGCAGAGGCAGCTCCTGCTCCTCTGCTCCTGGCGGTGGTGGAGGCAGAGGCAGCTCCTGCTCCTCTGCTCCTAGTGGAGGAGCGGTGGTGGTGGCGGAGGCAGGGCAGCTCCTGCTCCTCTGCTCCTAGTGGAGGCGGTGGTGGTGGCGGAGGCCATGGGGCTGATGCTGGCCACTCAGAGGAGGCTGTGGCAGTGCTGGCTCCCTCTGCTGTGGCGGCTGGGCTGGTGTGCGCCCGTGCTGCCCTCATCAGCCTGAATAGAGGCTGCTGGGGACACCAGCCTCCTGCCCCTCTCCCCAAAAAAAAAAATTTTCAGGGGTTGAGCCTGTAACTCCTCCCTTTCGGCTCTTGGGGCTGAACCAGCAGGCATTCTCCCTCTGCTGGTGGCTTGGGTCCCAGGGCTGTGGAAGCCCGACTTGCCTCCCTTCGGCTCTGGGCGACCGACTCCTCCTTTTTGGGCTGTGGACGCACCGACTCCTCCCTTTTGGGCTGTGGGACCGACTCCTCCCTTTTGGGCTGTGGGACTCCTCCCTTTGGGCTGTGGACACACCTCCCCCTCTTGGGCTGTGGGCGACCGACTCCTCCCTTTTGGGCTGTAGACGCACCGACTCCTCCCTCTTGGGCTGTGGACGCTCCCCCCACTCAGGCGTGGGGCGTTGGGCTCCTCCCACTCAGGCGTGGGGCGTTGGGCTCCTCCCACTCAGGCGTGGGACATTAGGGCTCCTCCCACTCAGGCGTGGGACGTTCGGGCTCCACCCACTCAGGCGTGGGACGTTCGGGCTCTCCTCCCACTCAGGCGTGGGGCGTTCGGGGCTCCTCCCACCCAGGCGTGGGACGTTCGGGCTCCTCCCACTCAGGCTGTGGAGGCAAAACCAGGCATTCACCCTCTGCTGGTGGAGATGGGGACAGCAGGTACTCACCCTCTGCTGGTGGAGATGGGGACAGCAGGCATTCACCCTCTGCTGGTGGGCCTGCTACCTGGGCTGCTGTTCCTTTTCGTTGCCTCCAGGTAGCTGAGGAGAAACTCCACCCCTTCCTCCAAGGTGTTTGGGGTGTGTTCCTCCTGATATGCCTCCCATCTCTCATAGTCCATCATCCACAGGACCCGGACGATTATGGGCAGAGACTGGGCCTCCAGCCCAGCATTCTCCAGGAACCAGTCCCGCAGTTTGATGGCGTCTTCTGCCATAATATTTTTTTTTTTTTTATAAACAACCCCTCCTGGTCTGGTCTTGGCTTGGGCGCGGCTATCCCACTTCTGACACCACGTGTCACAAAGACGGCCAGAGTGGGTTGCGTCAGACCAGAAAGGAATTCAAACACAGACGGGGGTTGTGATGAGCTGAGTGCAATGGCTGCACTCAGCGTTTTTAACAAAAAAAAAGGGTTGAAAAACAGCACAAAACAGGACACGGCACTTGCGCCAAAATAAACAGACATACAAAACGACTAAACACTAAACAGGCGGTGCAGGACAGGCGAACAAACACGGTGAGTACAAACAAACTTCTCTTTACTTTTACGATCTTAACTCTCCTCTCTCTCTCTCCCGTTCTCCTCTTAACACCTAACCCCGGTGACTAAAAATGTGCCTATTTATACTGTTGTGCTGGGATTCAATTACTAATTAATTATTCACTTGAATCCCAGCACGTGAAATCATTACGTGAAACCCTGTGTTCACATATTATATTTTATCTGCACGTGAAGTGATGTGCCATCCTCGTGCCTAAATATAACTATACACTTTAAACATCGTGAAACACAGACCCGTTTATATCCCGTGTAACCAATCTATACACCAACATTAAAATGATTGAGTTCAGGGGCGGGCATTTCAACTCACTAAAATGATTGAGTTCAGCCTTGCAGTGCTCTGTTAAGGGTTCCCCAGGACTAAGACTGGACAACTCGGATCTACATTGACTTCTACTCTAGCATTTACACAAATCGGACATCCTGTATGCTTCATTAGTTCAGAGCCTGAATTATACACACTAAAGTCAGGGACAATATGTAGTGGTTAACAATCACATTGCTTCTAGTTCCAAATTTGTACTTTTGAGTGTTGGAAGTTATGGAAGAAACATTTTTATTTTATAGCATATGATATAATTTGGCTTCATACATATTTAACAAATGCATATACAGTATTACTGATAAAAAGG
Source organism: Huso huso (assembly GCA_036884735.1). Taxonomy (NCBI): domain Eukaryota; kingdom Metazoa; phylum Chordata; class Actinopteri; order Acipenseriformes; family Acipenseridae; genus Huso; species Huso huso. The sequence goes on along the minus strand of CM072706.1, from coordinate 283,456 downwards.
AACAACAACCAATCTGCAGACCTGCTTTTGAGAAATGACAGGCTCCATTCCAGGATGATGCCAATGATCTGACAAACAGTGTAGGAAGTGGCAACACATACCATGAGGGTGTATTACTTCATTTTTAATGACAAGTTATATGGTTAAACTAAGAGAAATGAGACACGGTAAGTGCATAGCATAGCAATGGCAAAAGCATGGACAAACAAAATGGGTAGAAAATCCTAAATAGTAGAGATAACGTTAACCCAAGACACTACTTCAAATTTAGCATAGGGACCAGGACAAGAGGGTGTGACTGGAAGTCTTGCAGGTATCAGGAATAACACAGGGAACATTAAAAAACAATTCATTCTGCCCTATTAGATGAGATGCCCCCAGTGGGGTGAACGTTGTGTAGGAAGAGACGAGCCATGGTGGGCTGAACGTCTGCTCATCCCAAACTACTGCAGGGAATCTGTTTTCATTCTACAGTCGTGTCAAGTGACTTCCAATGTCTGTTGCTTTTTAGCACACCCCTGTCTGTTTTGCAAACATTCTGGGTCTTTCTGGGTTCAGTTGATCCAATATTGAGTCATTATCGTTCTCTAAAGCTGCCTTTACCTGGCTTTAAGCTGCTTGGAGCTTATCTGGAGAATCCGAAATGCCAGGACTCAAATCACGTAATCTCTCAACACCGGTGGGTCCAGTTGAAAAGTGACATTGTCACATGATTTGAATGGTGGAAGGCTGTTCAGTTCTGGGACTTGATCAGGTAATCAGTATGGGAGCAGTAGAACACAGTACCTCTCTGATTGATTGAATAGAAAATGTGAAACAGCAATTAAAATGACATGTGAAGCTACCTGCTCCGAATGGCACCAACCAGCTGCTTGCCAAATTGACTGACCTGCAGCCAGCAACTTGACCTAGAAGACACCACTGAGGTGAAATGACCCAAGAAGTGTAACAGATAAGGCATAGAAACTGAGAACTATAAAATGTGTTTCTTTCAAAACTGCACATTTCAGACCTGTGTAGCTCATGGAAGTGCAGCTAGATTTGAATACACAGTGATACACATTCTAGAAGACAAAATCTGTAATATTAACGAGAATTACTTTTTAATTCTAAATATTGTTCACAATAACTGGTTTTAGCCTCACAATTAGTTTTACGCACACGTTTAAGAAGCAAATGCACTCCCTGGACACCCCTACAAGATGCCCATCAAAGTGCACTTCTTGTAGGGTAGGGGTGAAAAATAGAGACCCAGGCTCTGTTTGCCTTTTATGAGAGAACACTACAAAACATATTACCCTGATAAGCAAATCTCACTTGAAATAAAATTGATTTTAAAATGAACCTTACCAATATAGGTGCCACACTGGTAGGTAATATTTCTCGGTTGAATTTTTTCAAAATACAGGTTTTAAAACTAAAAATAATAAAACACTCTGAAATTCAACAAGCAGGGCCTCTAGCAGTGCTTAATGGCTTCACACAGGAGAGTGTCGGCTTTCAAACACGCGGGGTCAAGCCAGCAGTAAAGCATGCCTGCCTGTTTCAATCCTGCACGGACGTCAGTTTCTTGACCAGTAAAGCACCATCCAACCACAGGTCCACGTGCAGAAGCAGCACAGCTTGATCACAAAAAAATACGAAACAATTAAAGCCCTAACTATGCGTAACCCTTGCTAGCTACCTGCAATTACTAATGAGGAACCAGATACATCTCCCATCAGTTGTGAAACGTACATCCTGGGTCTGTCAATGGCAGATTCCTCAGTCAGAAACTCTTTCTGAACGGGTGTGTGCTAGCAACATGACTGGTGTCTGCGGTCCCCGCTACCCTGCCTGCCTGCCTGCTCACACCTCCAGCTCCTCCCAGTCCGGGCAGTGGAAGTGGTTGAGTTTCTCACGCTCCAGGTTGGAGATATCCACTTTGGGCACCTCGGGGCCCTGCATCAGGAGCTGCTTCTCGGGGAGGGGTGCAGAGGTGGGTGGTAGCAGGGCTAGCTCGATCTCCTCGGGTTTGGGCAGGTTTCTGATCAGATTGATGTACTCGCGTTGGTTGTTGATGCTCTCGTCGGTCGGGCTGCGTTGACAGTCCTTTCTCCGGCGATGATGACGGACGATCAGAAAGACGCAGAGAGAGATGACCAGGACTGCTAGCACTGACAGCAGGATGATGATCAGATACAGGGTGCCCCTAGAGCCTGGAGACAGAGACAAGAGTACAAGCACAGAGGTTTCGGTCAAAATACTCCAAAGTGTACCTTTCAAGTTTCTAAATAAACAACCTTACTTACTTGAAGTGGCTGAAATGAAATACCTGCTGTTTTTATTTCTAGTGTTGTATGTCTTTTGAAAATCGAGTAATGGAAGTACCTTCAGAGCTCACGTTCTCCTTTGTCACACTTACATTTTGACATATCTAAGACGCACTTCACAGTCCAGTATAAGGACGTGGGGAAGCAGTATGTGCACTTATATCCTGTATACACACCCAGTCCAGGTGCAGATCAAATAGAATTGCATGACTAATTATGATGCCACTGTGGAAGGCTTCTTGTCTGCTTCACTGCACTGTGAGTTCTGGACTAGCTTCCTGTTGTGAATGAAAGGAGGATCAAATGAAAATGTCCAGAGTATAAGGGTACCCACAATTCAACTGATCATGATCAGAGACACACAGGAGAGACACCAGCAACAGGATCAGAGACACACAGGAGAGACACCAGCAACAGCATCAACACACACAGGAGAAACACCAGCAACAGGATCAGAGACACACAGGAGAGACACCAGCAACATGATCTGAGACACACAGGAGAGACACCAGCAACATGATTTGAGACACACAGGAGAGACACAGAAACATGATCATAGACACACAGGAGAGACACAGCAACATGATCTGAGACACACAGGAGAGACACCAGCAACATGATCAGAGACACACAGGAGAGACACAGCAACATGATCAGAGACAGACAGGAGAGACACAGAAACATGATCAGAGACAGGAGAGACACAGAAACATGATCAGAGAGACACAGAAACAGAAACATGCAAAGACACACAGGAGAGACACCAGCATTGGCTTCCTTCATATTTTATTATACTGTTACTTATAAGAAAACAATAACATACAACAGAGTGTTCAAATATGGTGCAGTTAAACAGTCGGGCCCTGCAGATACTGGACCATATCTGAACACCCTGGATGTGTTATTGCTCTTATAAATGGCACGTTATAAATTCTGTTAAATAAACGAATACAAACATTAAGGTATATGGAATACATTTTTACATGTTTACCACTGTAAGTCTGCACTGTAGCGTTGCTGTTTTCCTGTGGTTATACAAGGCTTTCCCCATAGTTTATTATTAATATGCTATACCACACATCTCTGGGCTTTACCATGCTTACTGTGCTTCCTTATACTTTGCTACGCTTTTACTGTGGCAAACGTTTAGAAGGGGGGTCGTGGAAGTTCCCAACCAAAGGAAATGAGAGACCACAGATTCTTCAAGTTAAAACCTTTATTATAGTTTGCAAACCAGAGCAACACTCACAGCACACAAACGTAGGTATGCAAGAAAGCTCGTGTCGTGTTCCTGCATACGATAATATTGCCTTGCTTTTTATAAGCAGTTCAGCCTTGGTGCACCGTGATTTCTCACAGTGCATGCTTACTTAGTTATCGCGTATGTGCGCAGGAGCTACATAAAAACAAGAAGATAGTACATTGTGGGCGAAGCTCTGTTCTCCTAACTCAAGCTAGTTTCAAGGTTTTCGTCTTGAAACTTGGCAGCACAATTTATTGCGGTTATCTTGGTTTTGCAGCTGTCTACAACAGAGCCGCTTGGCTGCGAGTCAAACCTTCCTCCAACAATAAGAGAACACTTTAAGTCAAGATATTAAGATACATACACAAACTGGACAGTGCAATGTTAATCTTCCACCACAGTCGTCCAAGACTAGTGCTAATCAGGTTAAACTAGGAGCTTGTTGCTGTAGTTCAATCATGTGGGCATTGCCCTGTGTACAGTACACAGCAGGCAGGTTTTTATAGTAATGTCACGCATATATATACAGAACAGCCAGGCTGATGCACCTCTCCTGTATACAGAACGTTTACACTGTATCTCTAATCCTATCAACACCGTACATTTCCTTTCCTAACCCAGGCTGCTAAAGGCATCCCGTCGAAAATAATCTATCAATATATTTCTACAGGATTTGTATTTCTAAGGGACAATAGCTGGGGCCAGTCTTGGTTCGTGGTTTATTATTATTATTATTATTTATTTCTTAGCAGGCGCCCTTAGCCAGGGCAACTTACAATTGTTACAAGATATCACATTATTTTTTACATACAATTCCCCATTTATACAGTTGGGTTTTTACTGGAGCAATCTAGGTAAAGTACCTTGCTCAAGGGTACAACAGCAGTGTCCCCCCAGCTGGGACTGAACCCACGACCCTCCGGTCAAGACTCCAGAGCCCTAACCACTACTCAACACTGCTGCCCATCATCCATAACTATTAAACACTCAATAGAGCTGAATTTTTGAAATACTAAAAGAAACACGTTTAATGACAAACTGGAAGCGTTGGTTCAACACTGTTACCTGCTCTTCAGCTGCCCCTATATCAAATCATACTGGGTTTTGTATGTGCTCTTATTAGGACTGAAGTCATTGTATTTTGAATCTTGCTCTTAATTATGCTGTAATTGTTGAGATGTTTTTTTTGTATACAACTGTAAGTCTCCTGGGTAAGGCGTCTGCTAAGAAATAAATAATAATACAAATAATAACTCCTTCCTCCAGACACAGACCACACTGTAGTGTTTAGATGACTGGGTGTGAGGAGCCTTGTGTGAACAATGGGAGAACTGGGCTGACTGGGAGGTATTTGCTGCCTATTTCAATTGTCTTATTACAGTACTATTATTACATTAAAGACAGCAGTGGTGCTCTGACTCCCTCTTGTGGTCAGTGTTAATAATTGCACTGTGTTTCTCTGCACTTTATTCACTGAACACAGACCAGCTCATTCACCTGGTATAGTAGGTCTACTTTCACTTTACTTATGACCTTGTGCTTTTGTGTATTTACTTTTAATTGCTTGAAAAAAGTCATTGTTTTTTTTTTCAGATCAGTAATCTGAAAACTGGCAGCACTGGAATGCTTAATTGAACTATCATTTTGGGGGGGGGACGGGGGTTGGCAGTACTTCAATGTCATCACAATAGACACTATTCAAATTTTGACTGACAAATGTGGAAGGAATAGTTAACACACTTTTGTCTGTGAAATTACTACTTAAAAGGCACAGGTATGCATCTGTAATGTTGTCGTTTAACCAATTTCCATTCCGTATTATTTCTATATCCTCATTTGTCAAATTAAATGGTAAGTTTTTAATTTCAAGAGGAATAGGTTGGTTTAATTCAAATCTTACCATGTTCTTGCATTGAATAGAACAACAATGCATAACTTCTGTTGTGCAATACTTTTGTGTTTCTTCAGATGACATGAAATCATATGCAACTATTAGAAATGTGGATTGTGAAATCATTTTTTTCACTATTTCAAAAGAATAGGAAACATTATCAATATTATTACAGTACCATTCCTGTTTCTGGTCTGTTTTAAATATTGTAACAATTGGATATTTATCAGAGCATGACATAATAGTTGAAATATAATATGTTTGTTTTTTTGAAAATAGAAGACAAAGAAATATTTGCAGGTAGCCTGGAAGTGGTTGTATTAAGAGTTATTATTAATGTTTTTGGGAGATGCAATACATGGAATGTTTTAAGATCAGCATTTACATTCCCACATTTTTGGCAGGCACCATGCTCTTGTTCAGATACATGGGATAATATATATATTTTAATCCCGTCCTCGGATATTTCTTTTGGTTGTATTAAAAGTAAAGATTTATATTTAACGTGCGCAATGGGCTGCCCTTTATATTTCTTGCAATTATACACAAGCAAAATGTTTAAGTGAAGCAAGTCACTAGCTAAAAAGTTAGCCAAAGGGTGTTATTTACAAAACATTCCATGAAATCTACTATTTTATCAAAGGGGATATGATTCAAGGATGATTTTGAAAAATGTTGAGCATTAATTTTTTCTAATTTAGAAATTGCATCTTTGAAATGACGAGATGCAAATGTTTTGTTTGCGATTATTAATCGGTGATAAGATTCTTTAAATGCTGTTGTGGAATTAAGACACTTTAGCAAAGGCACGTATTCATCTTCTCTAATGTTATGCATGCCCGGTAATTCAGCGTTAACATCGGCTACTTTATTAACATCTCCATTACCAGAAACATTGTGTTCTATATTACCTGTAGTGGTTTGTTTACAACATTTTAATTTATCAAAAAAATAAATAAACGCGCAGTTTTCCTCTTGCTTACTATTTGGAGAGAAAAAGCCATATCTCAGACTGGCCAATAAAAAGAAAAGATTAAGATGGGCAAAAGAACACAGACACTGGACAGAGGAAGATTGGAAAAAAGTGTTATGGACAGACGAATCTAAGTCTGAGGTGTTCGAATCACAAAGAAGAACATTCGTGAGACGCAGACCAAATGAAAAGGTGCTGGAGGAGTGCTTGACGCCATCTGTCAAGCATGGTGGAGGCAATGTGATGGTCTGGGGGTGCTTTGGTGGTGGTAAAGTGGGAGATTTGTACAGGGTAATAGGGATCTTGAAGAAGGAAGGCTATCACTCCATTTTGCAACGCCTTGCCATACCGTGTGGACGGCGCTTGATTGGAGCCAATTTCCTCCTACAACAGGACAATGACCCAAAGCACAGCTCCAAACTATGCAAGAACTATTTAGGGAAGAAGCAGTCAGCTGGTATTCTGTCTATAATGGAGTGGCCAGCACAGTCACCGGATCTCAACCCTATTGAGCTGTTGTGGGAGCAGCTTGACCGTATGGTATGTAAGAAGTGCCCATCAAGCCAATCCAACTTGTGGGAGGTGCTTCAGGAAGCATGGGGTGAAATCTTTTCAGATTACCTCAACAAATTGACAACTAGAATGCCAAAGGTCTGCAAGGCTGTAATTGCTGCAAATGGAGGATTCTTTGACGAAAGCAAAGTTTGAAGGACACAATTATTATTTCAATTAAAAATCATTATTTCTAACCTTGTCAATGACTATATTTCCTATTCATTTTGCTATATTTCCTATTCAAACTCATTTCATGTATGTTTTCATGGAAAACAAGGAAATTTCTAAGTGACCCCAAACTTTTGAATGGTAGTGTAACTTATGTATTAACTGAACTTATCAATTAATTAATCCATTTATGTATGTATGTATGTATGTATGTATGTATGTATGTATGTATGTATGTATGTATGTATGTATGTATGTGTATGTATGTATGTATGTATGTATGTATGTATGTATGTATGTATGTATGTATGTATGTATGTATGTATGTATGTATGTATGTATGTATGTATGTATGTATGTATGTATGTATGTATGTATGTATGTATGTATGTATGTATGTATTTATTAATTATTGCAAATCGTGTTATACTGACTTTGAATAACTCACAAACGTGAAAACCATAACCATTTGGGGGTTAACATACAGATCGCAATATGACAATCATTTATTTAATTTGGGTTTAGGCTACTACTACAGGAATTGTTAAACTATGCGTTCTATTCAGTGTGATACAGTACTTGTGACGGGGGTGTAGTGGTTGTCGCGATAAGAAAAGGTAACACATTTGAAGCTGTTGAAATGCATGTAAACTGTATACCTATACCCTGTTACTGTAGCTGTCTTCACACTGGTGGAGATTACCACGCTGATACATTGTAGATTAGAACTTTCACGTCTGCTTATTGCTAGATTAGATTCCTTCCAGAACTTCTTTTTTGCTGTCTCCTGAATTTTGTTTTAGAGGTATTATTATTATTATTATTATTATTATTATTTGTTTATTTAGCAGACGCCTTTATCCAAGGCGATTTACAGATACTAGGGTGTGTGAACTGTATGCATCAGCTGCAGAGTCACTTACTTCAACGTCTCACCCGAAAGAGCACAAGGAGGTTAAGTGACTTGCTCTGGGTCACTGAGTGAGCTGGGATTTGAACCGGGGACCTCCTGGTTACAAGCCCTTTTCTTTAACCACACGCCAGTATTACAGTACGAAGTCACTGTCGCACAATTACAACAGTACTCAGGGATAGAAACAAAACTCCCATTGCATAGTAGTTTAATCTATTCCTGGTTTTACTGTGAGTTTAATAAGACTCTGAGCGTGTTCCCTATACACTGCTGCTGATTACACATGCATTAAAACATGGAATGGGTGAAACCTCTATTCAATAGGAGTCTTATTTCCATCCCTGCAGTGCAAACTGTAAAACAATGAATTGAGCTATGAAGGAAAAGGACAAAATGATACTATGTGACAGCTATTGACATATATGAGGCTGTGTGGTCCAGTGGTTAAAGAAAAGGGCTTGTAACCAGGAGGTCCCCGGTTCAAATCCCACCTCAGCCACTGACTCTTGTGTGACCCTGAGCAAGTCACTTCACCTCCTTGTGCTCCGTTTTTTCGGGTGAGACGTAGTTGTAAGTGACTCTGCAGCTGATGCATAGTTCACACACCCTAGTCTCTGTAAGTCGCTTTGGATAAAGGGTCTGCTAAATAAACAAATAATAATATTGGAAATATTAGATTAATAAAGATAAGAGTAAAATCCACAGCACTATTCCCCCCATCACCCCCCCCCCACCCCCCCCCCCAGTGGTTAAGTTTAATACCTCTGTTTAAAGTCAGTGATGTACTACCACGCCTAGATTGTACACTATCCTCTATATCACCATGCTAGCATCCACCACAAGCAAATGTGAAGGGAAGGCTGGTTCATACTTGACTACCTGCGTTGATAAAACTGAAGTGTCAACCAGCCTTAAAGGTGTAACATATGGACAGATATCCCCAGGTTATGATACACTCCTATCCTTTCATCACAGCTGGACAAGAGGTTCTCTAGATGTATGTATAAATGCAAGTGTGACACAGTAACAAGTAGCCTCCATATGCCCCCAGATTCTGATGCTGTTAATAACTTTGGGTAAAAATGTGTTGGATAAGAATTACAGCAGAAATGCTTGCTGAAATTGCAATTTCAATTACAATGCTCTTTTGTTTCATTACAATTAGTTAGAATTATGCTGCAGTCATTAGTTACACTCAAGTAACAAGTAGCTCCACACATTAACATGTTTATTCTACCAAGCAGCAATCCCAGGTGCAAATGCAGAAACATAATGTAAAACATTCTTTTTTTTTTCAAGCAAACGGGGTCACTAAAAGTAGTTGAAAATAGCAGAAGAATGTTCGGTCAAGGTAAAACATGACATGGAACTGTGAATGATTCAACTTGGAAAGGTGTGGAATTGAACTGGAATTGATCAACTGGAGGCTGAGATTCAATTCCAATTACATTGTAATTTCAATTATAAATTACACAATTACAATTGGAATTGAGCCCAGGTCTCGCTCTAAAGGGAGATAATTATGTATAAGCATGGATCAGTAGGGAAAGCATACGTTTATTTCCTTCCGTTGATCCCTGCATATCTTTTTTTATTTTTCTATTATAAAATAAAATGAATCTTTTGCTGCTGTGAGCCTTGCTCCTGACTTTTAAGCTCCTTTTATTTCTGCCTCGCATGATCTTACATGATCTAGCATGAGTCTGTCCTGGAGTTATAGAGGCAGCTGATGAGGATTAATAAGAAACAAGGGGCTTGAAAGAAGCTTTTTGCTTTCACCAGAAATGCGGTGCCGGAGGCTGGCCATGTACAGAAGTGTGTCTGGCCGGCAGGCCCGCTCTGCTTTGTACAGTTCTAGCAGCATGCCAGTTTCTGTCTCCTCGTTCGGTGCACTAGCTGCAGCACAGCACACATTATACCTTTTTGTTTGGATGTCAGATTTTTGTGAAAGCTTGCAAGGCTTGTAACTTCTTGCATTGGTTTTTATCCTGCTTCACAATGGCGGGGGAATGAAACAAGCAAAGTTCCAGATTTGTAGAACAAGGGGGTCCCTAAAAACTCACAAGTAACCCACATATCCAAGGTTGGTGTCATTCAATTCCAATTCCCTTTTAATCCGTCTCGGTTAGAATTGATTAAAAGGGAATTGACATTGGGAATTGATTTTAAAAAGGAAATGGAATTGACCCAACCCTGTCTGCACACTGGGAATTGTTCAGCACACATGCTTGTCGTTGTGTGTAAGAACCTGCCACACCTGCTGCTCCTGAACAATTTAATGAAAAAAATAAGGCTGAGTGACCTACAGTAGGCCGACACTAAGGAACGTATTCTATTGGCAATCAGCAGCTCTAAGTGTTGGAAAAACGTTGAAAAAATAGAAACATTTGTGAATCTATTTTTTTCCCCTCACAGACAGTTTTTCCTTTGTTTTCGGTATCACTGCGATGAATTGACAACTCCTTTTTGCACAGCTGTGTTATTCTAAACATCGCTGTTTAACGGAAACTTTTATTTTTCAATTCCTAGTTTGTTCAGGGTTGAAACTTGGAGACTAGACAAGACGCCACAAGCAGTGCCCTCAAACTGGTCTAATCACACACTGTATGCAGCAGGAGAAAGGACCGGGTTAATGCTTAAATCTGGACTTGAGCTACTGTAGGGTTACATTCTAGTTATGAAGCGGTTTATTCCACAGATTTTTTTACTGGTGTTTGTGGAAATTCTTCAGTTGTCTTCTGTTATTTTCTTTAATAGCGGCGTGTTTTAATAATAGACGTTCATCAAATACATTCATCTTTCTAATGTGCAAATTTGAGACCAATATACCGAACGGATGGGCAAATTTAACCCTTTTAAGATTCCTGGAATGTTATTGTTATCTTAACCTCTGTAACACTTGCTCGTGAATTTAAGTTTATTTTAACCCTTTTAAGATTCCTGGAATGTTATTGTTATCTTAGCCTCTGTAACACTTGCTCGTGAATTTAAGTTTATTTTAACCCTTTTAAGATTCCTGGAAAGCCTCTGTAACACTTGCTCGTGAATTTAAGTTTATTTTAACCCTTTTAGATTCCTGGAATGTTATTGTTATCTTAACCTCTGTAACACTTGCTCGTGAATTTAAGTTTATTTTAACCCTTTTAAGATTCCTGGAATGTTATTGTTATCTTAGCCTCTGTAACACTTGCTCGTGAATTTAAGTTTATTTTAACCCTTTTAAGATTCCTGGAATGTTATTGTTATCTTAACCTCTGTAACACTTGCTCGTGAATTTAAGTTTATTTTAACCCTTTTAAGATTCCTGGAATGTTATTGTTATCTTAACCTCTGTAACACTTGCTCGTGAATTTAAGTTTATTTTAACCCTTTTAAGATTCCTGGAATGTTATTGTTATCTTAACCTCTGTAACACTTGCTCGTGAATTTAAGTTTATTTTAACCCTTTTAAGATTCCTGGAATGTTATTGTTATCTTAACCTCTGTAACACTTGCTCGTGAATTTAAGTTTATTTTAACCCTTTTAAGATTCCTGGAATGTTATTGTTATCTTAACCTCTGTAACACTTGCTCGTGAATTTAAGTTTATTTTAACCCTTTTAAGATTCCTGGAATGTTATTGTTATCTTAGCCTCTGTAACACTTGCTCGTGAATTTAAGTTTATTTTAACCCTTTTAAGATTCCTGGAATGTTATTGTTATCTTAACCTCTGTAACACTTGCTCGTGAATTTAAGTTTATTTTAACCCTTTTAAGATTCCTGGAATGTTATTGTTATCTTAACCTCTGTAACACTTGCTCGTGAATTTAAGTTTATTTTAACCCTTTTAAGATTCCTGGAATGTTATTGTTATCTTAACCTCTGTAACACTTGCTCATGAATTTAAGTTTATTTTAACCCTTTTAAGATTCCTGGAATGTTATTGTTATCTTAACCTCTGTAACACTTGCTCGTGAATTTAAGTTTATTTTAACCCTTTTAAGATTCCTGGAATGTTATTGTTATCTTAGCCTCTGAGGGAATTTAAGTTTATTTTAACCCTTTTAAGATTCCTGGAATGTTATTGTTATCTTAACCTCTGTAACACTTGCTCGTGAATTTAAGTTTATTTTAACCTTTTAAGAGAATGTTATTGTTATCTTAACCTCTGTAACAATTTGGTTTATTTTAACCCTTTTGATTCCTGGGTGACAAGAGAGTTTATTTTAACCCTTTTAAGATTCCTGGAATGATTGCTCCGATTGGCTGGCTGGGTGACAAGAGAGCAGCTCCGATTGGCTGGCTGACTGACAAGAGGGGAGCTCCGATTGGCTGACTGGGTGACAAGAGAGGAGCTCCGATTGGCTGGCTGGGTGACAGGAGGGGAGCTCCGATTGGCTGACTCGGTGACAAGAGAGGAGCTCCGATTGGCTGGCTGGGTGACAAGAGGGGCTCGATTGGACAAGACAAGAGGGAGCTCCGATTGGCTGACTGGGTGACAAGAGGGGAGCTCCGATTGCTGGCTGACAATCGTGACAAGAGAGGAGCTGGCTGGCTGGGTGACAAGAGGGGAGCTCCGATTGGCTGGCTGGGTGACAAGAGGGGAGCTCCGATTGGCTGGCTGGGTGACAAGAGGGGAGCTCCGATTGGCTGAATCGGTGAGAAGAGGGGAGCTCCGATTGGCTGGCTGGGTGACAAGAGGGGAGCTCCGATTGGCTGGCTGGGTGACAAGAGGGGAGCTCCGATTGGCTGGCTGGGTGACAAGAGGGGAGCTCCGATTGGCTGACTCGGTGAGAAGAGAGGAGCTCCGATTGGCTGACTCGGTGAGAAGAGAGGAGCTCCGATTGGCTGGCTGGGTGAGAAGAGAGGAGCTCCGATTGGCTGGCTGGGTGACAAGAGGGGAGTTCCGATTGGCAGGAAATAAAGAAAGCAAGATGAGCGAGCGCATGCGTATAAATGATTTGTGGGTTGGCCCAGGACACGAAACTAAAAACACGTTTGCTCTCTTTGGCTGCTTGTGGTTCTGCAAGTCACGTGCTTTTGCTTCCTGTTTGAGTCAAATCTATGAAATATAAGAAATAGACAAATAGGCATAACATAATATCCGTTTGTTCCTTTATTCACAGAATTGCTGCTTGAAGATTATTTGACAAACACTAATCAAGCAAATATCATCCCATAGGAATGGGCCAAGAGATACCTACTAGCCTAAACACTAAATCTACCCCCTACCCCTAAACCTAATGTCTACAACTAACCTAATCTCTACTCCCAAACCTAATCTCCACCCTAAACCTAACTGTGTTACTATTAAAGTCATTTCTACTATTATTTTTCAGAAAATGTCAATGCTGGATTATCCACATTACAAATAATTACGATTACAATGACAAAATAAGAAACTGACAATTGTTCAAGGGCTTCACTAGCGGTCACTCTCTCCTGTCTGTTGCACCCCTTGCTTACTCCAATGATCTTGAAGTGATTCTGAAGGAATTATCCTTTTACATTCAGACTTATTTCTGCCTGCTGTTCTCTGCTTGCACACATACAGGTATCAAATGAAAAGCCACAACATGCCCCCTTTATCCAATACAAGTTTCTAGAGTGATAAAAAATACAATACTTGATATAGATCATAGAAAAGTGATAGGGTTTCTCTTCTGTGGGAATTGGCTGGCGTTTTTTAAAATGTCCTAACTGGGTGAAACCTTTCCCAGAGTCAGGATATTCTCCACCGCCCGCCCTCATTTTAGCTGCTGGACTGGAACCTGGAAAATATGAACAGGAAAGAAAGTAAAGAGGGACTGCTTGTAGACTCAGGGCATGTGGTTATGTGGTGGAGTGGATTAAAGCATGTGAATTTCCTGTAATGTTTTGGTCTGTTGTGTTGTGAAAATACAGTAGCCTGGTGTCTTAAAATATCTCTGCGGGATTTTCCCACACTGAAAGCTGCAGATATGTGGAAGCAACGTTGTAAAATGCGCGATTCCCGCGATCCTGCGCTGAAATTCAAGCCTTGCACACTAAGAAGTTGTTATTTTTCCAAGAGAAAGGCTAATAATGCTAATGTGCAGTGTTTACTGGTAATGATGGTTAGGGACTGGAGAATGATGATAATAATAACGAGTAAAGAATGGAATAGTTTAGATCGTGTTTGAGGCACTACCTTTCAAAACAAGCCCCAAACACGCTTAATCCATGTTCAGTTTGGGTGCTTCTGCACATCCCGACCCGCCACTCTCACAAAACAAGCCCGTCCTGCTTACTGTAGGCAGAGCTGGCAAATGTGTACCAGAGTCAGCATTAAGCGCACACGTGGCTAATTTACATGTTTAAGGGCGGTGACTGTAGTCTGAGCTAAAAAAAATATATATATATATATTGTCATTGTACGATATGTTGCTTTTAAAAGTGTAGTCTCTACAAGGTAGGTTTACTTTTGTGGAGTTTAAAAGTTCAGTGATAGTAGTTTTAAAATATTTTTTTGTAGGTGATGTTTTAAGTATGTTTGATTTGAGCAGGCGGCTAGCTGGGCCGCCCTAGACAGTGAAATCACTCGTTTGTTCGGCGCTGGAGCTGAAGCGACACCACTGTTACCTGCTTGCAAGTTTGTATTATTATTATTTCTTCTATAAGTTTTTCACACTGGCATTTACAGGACCTGTTCAGGTATACATATAGCTACATCAATGGCTGCTTTGTTTTTTGTTGCAGTCTGTGTTGCAGTTACAGTGCCCCGGTCTCCAGTGACGTCACCTCCCGGCAGTGATGTCACTCTCGACTGCTCTTTCTCCTATAAAGCGGGGGCTGATCTCACCAGAGTGGTGGTTACCTGGCAACGCCCTCCTGACGATCATGTCGTCCACAGTTTCTATTACGGTCGAGACCAGCTGGCTCTGCAGAATGAAGCCTACAGGAATCGGACCCAGCTGTTCCCAGAGCAGCTCAGTGTGGGGAACGCCACCCTTAGACTGAAACAGGTGCGGGGGGAGGATGAGGGCTGGTACACCTGCGCTGTCACCAACCAAGTGGAGAACACCAGGGGAGACGTGCGGCTCATAGTGGCAGGTAAGAGGTGTTCTGAAGACATAATTTAGGGTGTAACTTCACATATTGACATCTTTAAGGTGACTGTAGTTAAATTATTTAATACATCTTACCTGACGTAGACTTCTTGTCACGATAAATATAATGAACGATTCATTCCCTGTCTTCCCAGCTCCATACAGTGAGCCTCGTGTACACATTGACATCATGGAGGGTCGTGACCAATATACTTTGACCCTGTACTCGAGAGGGTACCCCAGCGCTACAGTGCAGTGGCTGAATGAGACAGGATGTGACATCACAGAGCGCAGTAAGACTAGCCAATCCCTGGACAGCCGAGGCCTGGTGGAGCTGAGGAGTCAGATGCTAGAGCAGAGAGATGAGAACGCAACCTACACCTTCATCCTCAACAACACAAAACTGGTTCAAGTTATAAGGAGAAGCTTTTCTGTTACGAAAAACACAGGTGAGACATCCACGAAAGGTTTTGTCGTGGAATCCAAGCAGAGGATTACAGAACTGTTTGTGTGTATGTGAGAGTCTGTGTGTGTGTGAGACAGAGAGTGTGTGTGTGAGAGAGAGTCTGTGTGTGTGTGTGTGAGAGAGAGAGTGTGTGTGTGTGAGAGAGAGAGAGAGAGTCTGTGTGTGTGAGAGAGAGAGAGATTTATCTGTGTATTATTATTTTGTGACCATTGTTCCTTGTTTGTATATATATGCATCTGATTTGTGAGAAAAGTGTGTGTGTGTGTGAGAGAGAGTCTGTGTGTGTGTGTGTGTGTGTGTGTGTGAGAGAGAGAGAGAGTCTGTGTGTGTGTGTGTGAGAGAGAGTGTGTGTGTGTGTGTGTGTGTGTGTGAGAGAGAGAGAGTCTGTGTGTGTGTGTGTGAGAGAGAGAAAGAGAGAGAGTGTGTGTGTGTGTGTGTGTGTGTGTGTGTGTGTGTGTCTGTGTGTGTGTGTGTGGAGAGAGAGTCTGTGTGTGTGTGTCTGTGTGTCCCATCAAGTGTTATACCTCCTAATTGCTGGACGTTATTGGCAGCTGCAAACAGCATTTATGTATGTGATGGGGTGTGTTTGTTTGGTGTTTTTTTTTTTTTTTTTTTTGGAAGCCGTTGAAATTCCTCTTTAGGAATGAAAACACTGTCTTGGACGTATGCTGTCGTTTTTATTTGCATTTCAGATTTATTTATTTTTTATTTAATTTTTTTTACAGTTTGGCTCATTCCGAGTTCTAAATGACATACACTGACAATGGGGTATTTTATTTAATATTGTAATAATTTGTGCTGATTGTAGCAGACAGGTTTTTCTTGTGATGTATTTAGCTATGCTTTTTTTTGTTAGACATATTGCTAGACAAAGCAATAGTGCGCTACTGTTTTTAATAGCCGACTCAAAAAAGAAAACTACAACAAACAAAAACGATTGTAATTGTCAAGCATTTGAAAAGGATGTGGATGGCGCTGTTGATCCTCCAGTGTGTTGGCGAGAGTAGCTGGCAGCTCCTCTTCATCTGAGTGTAATCACAGGATGTATGAACACTTACAACCATGGCAAGACAGGGGAAGAATGGGGAAAAACACGAGTTTGAGAAGAGAACAAAATATTATTTCTTGTGTTTGCTTTAAGTTTGTTTTGTAAATGTATATTTATTATTATTTGTTGTTGTTGTTGTTGTCCAGTTTTTTGTTCACCTCTGAAGAATATTCTTTTCGTTTTGAGGACCAAAACATAGAGGGGAAACCCTACAGACGATGACTGCAGGGTCCCGTCTTGACCGTGGTTGTGTGTATTTGTAATTTTGAATTGTTGTACGTGTTGCTTCTGCTACTATTTTGTAAGTTTTTCCAATATTGAGACTTGAAAATTGTTGAAACACCTGATTTGTTAAAACTGTAAAATGGCTGTACAAGCTGGCAATCCTTAAAATATATATATATATATACACACACGCACACACTCTGTATATATACTGTGTATATATATATATACTCTGTATATATACTGTATATATATATATACATCGGCAGCCTTCATTATGGAGACCATGCGTGAAATTGAGACCTAAAGGAGACATTTGTCAAATATAATGTTAATAAAAAAAATGACACTTTGATAAAAGGCTTGCTTTCAGTTTTTGCATTGGGATTTATTTATTTATTTACATAAGAACATAAGAGTTTAATCCCAGAATCTCATCAAGCAGCTTCTTGAAGGATCCCTGGGTGTCAGCTTCAACAACAGTAGCCTGCACTAATATCGGTTATTGGGCAAATTAACCAATCGCATTGAATGGGCACTGTGGAAGGGTGCTGCGTTTATTTGCAAACACCGCACTGGTGCCCTGTTTTATTATTTTAGACATTTGTCTTATTGCCTGCAGAGGGCGAAAAATGAAAACCTTCTTGCCCCAGAGTTCTGCACCCCTGACAAAAGAGATGTTAACACAGTCATTCATTCACAGTTGTCTGAAGGTTTTTTTTATTTTTATTTTTATTTAAAAGCACTTATTTATCTGTTTTGATTGAAGTCCTGCTTTCCTGTCAAAAGTACTATGAAAACAAACAAGGAGATCAAAATTGCAAACAAAGAACTTTATTACAAATATATAATGCAGTTTGGATATTAAAAATTAAAATGCAGTTATTTTTGACAGATATAGCAAGAAATAATGAATGTAAACTTGCTTTTTGTTGATATTTTAAAACCAACTTTGGGGGGATTAAATCAACATTTAGACCCATCCACTAAAACCAAATTAGAAATATGTACTTAATAGCAGTTTGATTTATCATAAGTGGGCACTTTCTTCTACTAATAAATACAACCACCATTAAATTCTGACTTTGCGATTAGCTGGTGGGTCAAGTTTTAATTTAATTCCCCCATTTCATTTACACTGAATAAAGGGTATGAATAATTATGGCGCCTACTGTATTTGCAAGTGAGTATTCCTGAGCATTTTCTATAAACATTTAAATAAACATACAGTGTATATATATATACTGTATATAATATTGCATTATATGATACGTGTACTTATATAAGATGATAATCATAAGTGAATTGCATTCAAAATCTTTATTTTTAAATGAAAATGTAAATCTTGTCAATTTCAATGAAATGGTCACCCAAAGCAAGGGGATTTCAGTCTGAAGCCCAAGTCAGTTAAAAGTCTGAAATGTGTATAACACTGTGTTAGAACACTGGCCTAAGTATAAAAGTGTCTTGTTAGTTGTTCTCCGAGTTAACTAGCATGTTACCTCTGACCTAATTTGGCTTCCATTCTGAGGTCCAGTGAAACTGCAAGATTGTGCTTTATGGAGGCAGTGTCTACATTAATGACCTACATAGGGAGATGATAAGCAAGCTTCTACAATTTGCCGATGACACACAGCTTGGGGGACTGGCCAACACAATTTCAGAACCTCAGGAAATATAATCCAACGATTTAGACCTCATACAGAACTAGCAGCTGAAATGTAATATTAATAAATGAAGCGTGTTACACAGAAATGTAGGATTCAAATACTTAATGGATTGCAACAGACTAGAAAAGGCTAGAAGGGATACCAGTAGATATTTGACAGTCACGTTTTTTTTTTTATATATTCCCCACATTTTAAATAGTAAGGACACAAAATGTCCCTTGCATGTTTAAGACTAAAGAAAAAACAAGCAGGCTTTTGCTACAGCTTGCTGCAGTAGGATGTTATATATATAATACTTTTTCTGAAGCTGATCTAGATCTGTCATTGTGTGCTTGTGGTACAAACATGAATTGTTTAACTTTATTCTTGAATTATTAGTAACACACTGGGATTGATTGACTATCCCTGATCATGAGGTGTCTATATTAGTAGCACCGCAGTGTGGTTTTTATTCATACACTGAAAATAGGGGTTCCAAATGCTTGCTAAATGCTTACTTATTTTTACAATACAAAAAGACACAAATTAAACTGTATATGTCCACTCCCTCAAATAAATTATTTAAATACACAATAAAAACAAAGATTTAACACATAATTTTCAATTATTTAATTTGTTTACAGATATTTACAATTATGTAAGAATGTTATTGTTGTAATTCATTAATTTAATCGTTAAACCTTTTTGCAAAACAATCTGTATTGATGGGATTTGCATCCAGTAAATGGGTCTCCCAATATATTTTGCTGCAGGAATCCAAGCACCTGCGAATAAACTTTGGGGTACTGCAGGTGGAAGGCATAGTACGTTCCCAGGAGAACAAGCACAGCATCTAATACAGTTTTTGCTTGGCAAAATATCACAACAGTATCCCCTACTATTACAGCTTCCTGGAGGGTGTTCTTTGCAACACAAAGAACAAGATGCGGTGGTTCTTCTTGTGTGGTTTTCAGGTACTTGTCAAGTTCACTTGTAGATATATCCTGAAAATATAACATAATGAAATGATGACAAAATAATATAAATATATAAAATATAACATTTTTATTGTACTTTGCTAGATACATTTAATTTAATTTTAAATTTACTGTGTCAATAGTTAGCATTATATAAGTCAATATAATTATGCTTGAATGACAATAAGAGGACATCTTGTTTGAAGCCGAGTCAATGGGTGCCCCCCCACTCCCAAACATTTTGATTAATGTTATTTAGTATAATTACCTCATATACACTGATGACCGAAACTGACTTTTTCTCCTTTCCTTTATCAAATTTAGTTGACTTTAGCTGACTGTTCAGTGTGTGTAATGAGTGCGAACGTTTATCATTTGAGCCAATTCATAATTCTTCATAATAAACACACACGTGCACGCACGCACACACACACACATATTAATTGCAAACTACGTTAAAGTAAGATCCTTTAAGAAACAGTTTGATTAGGTTTTTTTTTTTTATTTAAAAAGCTGCTACAGCAAAATGAACAGGCTGAGCTGAACAGCTGCCTCTGGTTTGCAATCCTTTCTTATGATCTTAATCAAACCAATATCACTGATCAGCAGCTAATGTAGGTGTGATTCATGGGATCAATCCACACTGTGGTCTTTTCAGCTGTGAGCTTCATGTGTAGGGGGGAGTTGAAGGAGACATGTTAGGGTTACTAGCAGAGCAACCTGAACACAAACAGCAACAGTCACGGCAGTCCAGTACCTCTCTGTAGTTCAAGCTATACTAGTAAATACAACCATAGTAATAGTGACATCTACAGTCCTTTTTATGGTATGACACCACAGAAATGTAGTGTTGGAAAGCAGCTGCACCAGGAGATATGGCGAGTGGGAGCCGACTGTGAATGAGCATTGAACAAATGATTGTCCTACACCGCCCCCTGGTGGGATTGCCTTGAACCGTCGCACAGATCTCACGGTTAAACCAAAGATCTTCTATAAACACAAGATAGTCAACTCCGCCTTTTCTTCCGTCCCTGGCAAACCAACACATGGGAATCCAAAAGTTCGGGGCGACTTATCCCCTATCTGTATTATGTAAAACCTGCCTAATTTCATATTCCAAGCCTTCTCTTTTTAAAATGATTGCATTTTTAAACCCGATTCACCTAGATTTATTTAGAGACACCCCTCCTTAACACATACGTGTTATTGTTTCTCGATCTATGTTTTCACCTGGCCTGACAAGAGCTCTTTACCGCCGAAGTGCTGTCAGAAATTGCCACTGTCATGCATATTCACGAGCAGTCAAGACTGGGGCGTGGTTTGGTTATCCAGGATAGACCGTAACTAGTATGCCTCGGAGGTTGTGGCAATATTGAAAACAAATAGTAATGTCTTTTTTCATTTTTCCGCGGGATCTTTTGAGATCCGTAAATCAAATATAACGTTTTTTAAGGCGATAAGTAAAACATACATCAAATACATAAAGAACTACTACTGTTAGAGTCTACAGGTAACCAGAGTCTGAGACAGATGGGTAACTGATCCTGCTTCAAGTAAATAACATTAGCTAAGTAACATTATAAAGGTGGTGTTTTAATTAGGTGATCTAGTGTTTGATTAGTACCAGGTGAGTGTGGTTAAATTGAATAGAGGTTGATTTGCAATTTGATTGATTTACACACAGCTTTTATCCACCTAGTTGTTATATTAGTCAGTTAGGCTATTTGTGCACCAGCACGAAGCACCAGTCAACCGAAGAGCCTCACAACAAAGAGCCGGGAGTCCAGCGAGGGAGGCTGTTGGAAAAGATCTGAACCTAGCAGTACTCTGCAAGACGCCATCTACTAGTCAGGTCTGTAACCTCCTCTGCACCCACCGCTCCTACTCCAACTGTGCCTATTTGTCTTGCTTGTCCTGCTATGACTGTCTCTCACATCCCTGTTCTGTCCTGTCCTCTCGTCCTCTGCCCTCTGCCCTCTCTCCCCCTCTCCCCCCCACTCTCTCGGGTGCACTCTGAACTGCCACTCTTCTGCTAACAAAGCTGATTTCTTTTCTGCCTTTGCCTCCCACCTCTCTCTCGATTTCCTTGCTCTCACTGAAACCTGGCTGTCCACACTGTAACTCCTGCTGCCCTGTCCTCTCTACATCCTGTCCCATACTGCGCGGCTCACTGGATGGGGAGATGGGACTGGTCTTCTCCTCTCTCCTCCTTACTCTTTTCTGTCCCTCCGACCTCTCCTCACTCTCTGTTAATACCTTTTGAATTTCACACCATCCAACTAACCTCTCCCTGTCAACTCCTGCTAATTGTACTGTACCGTCCCCCTGGACCTCTCGCTCACTTTCTAGATGAACTCGACTATCTACTCTCCTCCCTCCCCTCTCTGTCTACCCCAGCTGTCCTGTTAGGTGATTTCAATATCCATCTCTTCAACCCCAGCCACTCTGCCGGATTCCTCCCTCTTCTTCACTCCTTCAACTTCTGTCTCTCTCCATCTCCTGCTACCCACAAAGCTGGCCGTCAACTGGACCTCACCTTCTCCAGAGCCTGCTTCCCCTCCACCCTCTCTGTCACCCCTCTGGACCTCTCTGATCACTATTTCATCTCTTTTTCTCTGTCTCTCTCCCCCTCTGTCCTTGCCTCCACTGCTCTCTCTCACCTCCCTCCTATCGACTCCTTTTCACAACTCTCCGTAGACTCTGCTACCTCCACCCTCTTCTCCTCACTCACCTCCTCCCTCGACTCCCTCTGTCCCCTCACCTCCCGACCTGCTCGCCCCCCCTCCCCTCCCCAACCCTGGCTCTCCTCTGCGCTCCGCTCGGCAAGAATCACACTGCGATCTGCTGAAAAGAAATGGAAGAGAACCAAACTCCCTGCTGCCCTAGACCTCTACCGCTCCTTCTCTCCTCCTTCTCCTCCTTCTCCTCTATCTCTCCTCTGCTAAATGTTCTTATTTCCAATCTATAATCCAAGCTTCCACTAACAACCCAGGTAAACTATTCTCTACCTTCTCCTCCCTCCTTAACCCTCCCCCTCCTCCTCCCTCCTCTATCTCCTTTTGACTTTGCCTTTTTCTTCTCTTCTAAAATCTCAGATATCCGTAAACTCTTTAACACCTCTCCCTCCCCCGCACCCCCTCCTGCTCCAACCCCTACACCCACTGCGTCCCCTACTAACTCACCCTCCAATCTGGTTTCCGCTCTGCTCACTCCACTAAAACCGCCCTCTTGTCTGTCACTAACTCACTAAACTCTGCCCGAGCTGCCTCTCTCTCCTCTGTCCTAATTCTCCTCGACCTCTCTGCTGCCTTTGACACTGTCGATCACTCTATTCTACTATCCTCTCTCGCTGACCTGGGAATCTCTGGCACTGCTCTGGCCTGGTTCTTCTCCTACCTCTCCAACCGCACTTAACAGGTAACCTGGTGTGGAGCAACCTCCACACCTCGCCCTCTCAACAGGAGTCCCCCAAGGGTCCAACTGCACCACCCAGCTCCTTGTCCAGGTCCTGGTACTCTCCTGCCTAGACTATTGCAACTCCCTCCTGGCTGTCCTCCCTGCGTCCGCCACCCGTCCGCTCCAGCTCATCCAGAACTCCGCTGCTCGCCTGGTGTTCTCTCTTCCTCGCTTCTCCCACTCCACTCCACTGCTCTGCTCACTCCACTGGCTCCTGATCACCACTTCTATCCAGTTCAAGACTCTTGTACTTGCCTACAGATGCTTTGACCAGACTGCATCCAGCTACCTCCAGACCCTCAACTCTCCCTATACCCCCACGCGACCTCTCTGCTCCTCCTGCACTAGAAGACTGTCTGTACCTCCTCACGCTCCCCTGCCTCCAGAGCCCACTCCTTCTCCACCCCTCACCCCACAGTGGTGGAATGACCTTCCTACAGATGTCAGGACTGCCCAGTCTCTGACCACCTTCTGGCACCTCCTCAAGACTCACCTCTTCAGACAGCACCTGTAGAACTCCTCTTTTCCCTCTGGACACTTTCACTCTTCCTTAATGCGCTTTACTTGCACTTATCTGCTCCCTATTTTACTGCATTTAGTCCTGTACTTTAGAGTACTGTACTGTAATCTGCCACATGTGTTATTCAATCGGTAGTATTTTGCATTTAATCATATCCTGAGGTAACTATCACTGACACTGTGTTATCTGCTCCGATATTGATTCGTATTTTGTCATATACTTGTACTTACTTGAACTGAAGTCATTGTATTTATCTTGCTCTTAATTAATACTTGTACTGTGATTCTTGAAATGTATTTTTTGTTTACGACTGTAAGTCGCCCTGGATAAGGGAGTCTGCTAATAAATAAATACTAATCATAATCATGGGTCCTTGGAAGATCACACCTGATAGAATCAAGCAAAGAATGAAACATCTCAGTCTTGTCATATTAGTACTCTAGAGTAAGTCCTGTGCATTTGAAGAAAGGAACAAAAGAGGATGGATATGAAAGTTTCTCTTCATACTGAACCAGCCCACCCTTGAGATCACGTGAATGAATCCACAGTGGTGTTTGTCACAGCTATTTCCTGTTCTTCAAAGTGTATGTGCTGCAGCAACTTGTGGTAACAAAGCACCCCCCTTGTTCTAGATTCAGCTTTTTATTGTAGTGATAGGGAATCTATAATGCTTTTCAAATGAAATGACTGATATTAAAATCAAGGACATTATTCTTCATGTCACGAGTATAAGATCATTCTCACAAGACCCTTGTTTCATACAAAACAACACTCTCATGATCGGCTATCTTTGCTCCAGTAAGCTTCATTATCACAAGGTTACATTTACTTGCAGCTACTGTAATATGTTTAATGGATAATCATCTTAACCCTATATATAATGTGTTGGTGATGAAGCTTGTATCATGTCTACTGTTGGATGAAATGTTTGTAATATTATTGAGATGAGAGACACACACACAGCAAACACAGGCTCTGCAGCGCTGTATATTATGCACAGTGCAGTCTATTCGAGATGGGAACTGGGGTTTGAAAGCTCTAGATTATGTTTACAATACAAATTAAAAAGTAACATAATGTCATGTGTGCTGTATACTGTGGATGAATCCTCTCACCAAGAGGCAAGGCTGCAGTTACAGCCATGGGGTTTGTGAGTTTAGACACAACCCGGTTAGTGTCATGTAAGTGTTGTGCTTTTACACTGTCCTGTAGTTGAAAGATGAGTGTAAACCTGCCTCCTCTCTACGGGGAAATGGTGATTAATCTTAATCACACTGCACCCCCTGGTGGTAAAGAGCTGGTATCTCACTTTATATATATACAGTTCATCTTTATCAATAATGAATGTTAAATATGTGCATCTGTTTCTGATTCATGGTATACACAATTTGATCAATATTAACTTTTGTACATTTTTTACATCATTTTCAATGCTACAATCCTGCCCTAAAGTTACATTATATAACATAAAGCACATGTGCAGCTGAGTGGTGCTGCCCCTGAGAGCAGGATATTGTGCAGGTGTCTCCACTCCCTCTCTCACTGTGCTCTCACTGCACAATAATACACAGCTTCACAATCCAGCAGCTCAACAGCACTGATGGTTAGAGTGCTGGAGAGCTTCTCTTTATTCACAGTCATGTTGAATCGTCCCAAGGTTTCATTTGTAATGTAAGCAGACAGTATGATGTCACGACTTTGACCGTGTGGCTGTTTATACCACTGCATGCTCTTGTAGTTAGAAACACTGTCATTACAGTTCATTTCAGCGCTCCCTCCTTCAATGGAATAAACACGTGGAGTCTGATGAATCTGTGAATCTCCATAGACAGCTGTAAGAAAAGAAGAGTAAAGAATGATTCTTGTGTTTCTCAATAATAATGATGTCTCTCTGCTAGCCCCCACTGAGACCCTGTTTTCAATAGTGCATCTCCAGTGTGTTTGTGAATATCACTCACCCAGACTAAAGACAAGCAGAAGAAAAGATCCACTCATGTTAATCATTCTTGAATTGTTCCATCCAGTGGTAGAAGTGCTTTGTGACGGACAGACAGCCTGAGCTGTGGGTAAAGCCATGCACAACGTCACCTCACAATGAGGCAGTGATTGGCTGATCTGTCTGAAGCACAGGGGACCACTGGTTTGATGATATGAAAACTAACAGCTCATCATCAATAGTTAGAACATATATTGGTTTTATTGTTGTTGTTGTTTAAATAGAACATTGCCACTCACTTCCTGTTGAAAAGTTTTATCAAAGTTTCCTCTGGTACCAGTATTATTAAATGAGTTCTGTGAAAATGTAAATGATGGTGTATGGCTCATAGTTACCCTTTTTCCCATTCAAATTGTAGTGTGGCTATATTTGATCAGCTGCTCTGCAATGAAAAAGAAAGAGAAGTGTTCACTTGATAGAGTAAAGTGCACATGGTGCGCAGGGAAGGGGTTCAGTCAGGGCAGGGCAGGGTTGAGTCCTGGCTGTGCCCAGTTGCTGGTCTGGTCCAGGGATCCTACAGGGAGCACTGAATTGGGGCAGGGAGGTATAATGAGGAAGGACTTCTTTACTTCATCTCATGACAGTGACTCTGCTGGTTTATGGACTCCCGCTGGGTTGGCCTTTGTACTCCAGTCTCACCAGCATAGAGCTCCTGGGTCTACAGAGGGGATGGCTATGTGAGGAATCATACTGAGACAATACAAATCAAGTTTGTGTGTAAACACTGCCATCTAGTGGGTCAAGCTTTTAGTACATCTTTTTCATTTATTTGCCCTTAGGATTTCCATGAATACTGACATTTCTAAATGCTTCACTTTTTTGCATGGAACGGTGTTGCTATTACTCAACTGCACCTGGAGCACTGTGTGACATCAGCATTGGCCCCATTCTAAGAGAATGACTGAGGGCAGAGTCTATTTATGAATGTCAGCTGTTTCTCCTCCTTACCCACACAAGCAGGAGAGAATTCAGAGCTCTCTCCCGCCCGCCCTGTGTAACACTATGCCTGCCCTGTACAACAGTAAGACACCGAGTCCTCCAGTGAAGCGGCACTCTCATCACTCTCCAGTCTGTGTAACACTGTGCCTGCCCTGTACAACAGTAAGACACCAGAGTCCTCCAGTGTAACAGCCTGCCCTGTACTCATCACTGGAGTCCTCCAGTCTGTGTAACAGTCTGTGCCTGCCCTGTACAACAGTAAGACACCGAGTCCTCCAGTGAAGCGGCACTCTCATCACTCTCCAGTCTGTGTAACACTGTGCCTGCCCTGTACAACAGTAAGACACTGAGTCCTCCAGTGAAGCGGCACTCTCATCACTCTCCAGTCTGTGTAACACTGTGCCTGCCCTGTACAACAGTAAGACACCGAGTCCTCCAGTGAAGCGGCACTCTCATCACTCTCCAGTCTGTGTAACACTGTGCCTGCCATGTACAACAGTAAGACACCGAGTCCTCCAGTGAAGCGGCACTCTCATCACTCTCCAGTCTGTGTAACACTGTGCCTGCCCTGTACAACAGTAAGACACCGAGTAGTTGTCATGCCGTCAAAAAACCTATAAATACCTCCAATGTTTTGATTCAAAGGCCCCTTGAGAAAGATATATACAACATATCAAACGTTGGGCAGCTGGCTCTTTGAGCTATATATATATGTTTTGTGTGTGTGTGTGTGTGTGTGTGTGTGTGTGTGTGTGTGTGTGTGTGTGTGTGTGTGTGTGTGTGTGTGTGTGTGTGTGTGTGTGTGTGTGTGTGTGTGTGTGTGTGTGTGTGTGTGTGTCTGTTTTAAAATAGTTATTGTTGTCTCACCACATGGGATGAGGTGAGTGTAATTAAAACTTTACAGTGTTCAGAGGGAGGCATATTTTTTTTGCGGCAGAAACACAAACCCCAGAGCTTTCAGATTTGGCCTGATAATGTCTGTACTGTGCCAAAAAAGGACCGATTTATTCCCCCCTCCCCAAATAAACAAAACTCCATAGCAAAAGGCGCCATTTTAAACGTGTTTAAGGTTCTTCGCTGTTTTAAAAACTTTTCCTAGTAGTTTTTGCAAAAGCAAGGTGCGACAGCGTCACAGCCAAGGCTGGTTACTGGCACGAGGGACAAAGACTCTCACGCAATACACAAACGTAGGCTGGGCGTTCACCTTCACTACTGCGTTGCAAACAAGCACAGTTCCAGTCCCCTCACGCCGCTCTACCAAAGGGTTTCTGCTTGCTTTAATACAGGTGTCCGTTCCCCAGTTAGCACTCCATTACCTAATGGGGGAATGGAGGTGTGGAGAGGAGGGAGGGGGGAGAGAAGTTATACAGCAAAGATAGCAAAAGTCAAGTTTATTCTATTTTTTGTTTTGGTTTTCTTTATTACAGCTGGAAAATGTAATGCTGGATAAAGACGGCCACATCAAAATCGTAGACTTCGGACTTTGCAAAGAAGGAATCGCTGCTGCTGCTACCATGAATACGTTCTGCGGCACACCTGTATATCTGGCTCCAGAGGTATGGGCTTGGCGTTCATTAGACTGCACTTCCTGAAACAGCTCATATTTTCCACATGGAAACATAGGAAAGAGAACCGCACGTGTCACATGCCAACGAGAGGAGGCAGGGTGCTTTAATGCTTAGAGCCATGGATTAAGAGCCCAACTCTGCAACCGTTTTTCACTGTGTCCAACAAATTTTGGTTTAGCAGTCGCATCTGTGTATAAGACATGCCCCGTGTTGTGGTTTGTACTTGCACACAAAAAAAAGTTTTTTTTATTGCTATTAATCAAACGTAGAGCAGTGGTGGCCAATACAGCAAACACTGTGATCCATTGTGGAGGATCTCAATGGGATCCGCGATCCACCAGTAAGCGATGACCAACAATTATTAGCGTCATTTAACCCTTTGCGGTCTATTTATTCAGCGCACGTTAGGTCCAATTTATTTTTAGACGCGCTGTTTAAAAGTATTTTTTTTCTACCCGGTGCAGTACACATTGCTGTCTGCCCCGTGCAGAACACATTGCTGTCTCCCCGTGCAGAACACATTGCTGTCCCCGTGCAGTACACATTGCTGTCATCCCCGTGCAGTACACATTGCTGTCGTCCCCGTGCAGTACACATTGCTGTCTGCCCCGTGCAGTACACATTGCTGTCATCCCGTGCAGTACACATTGCAGTCTCCCGTGCAGAACACATTGCTGTCTCCCCCGTGCAGAACACATTGCTGTCGCCCCCGTGCAGAACACATTGCTGTCTCCCCCGTGCAGAACACATTGCTGTCTCCCCCGTGCAGAACACATTGCTGTCTGCCCCGTGCAGAACACATTGCTGTCTGCCCGTGCAGTACATTGCTGTCTGCCCCGTGCAGTACACATTGCTGTCTGCCCCGTGCATTGCTGTCCACCCCGTGCAGTACACGTTGCTGTCTACCCGGTGCAGTACACATTGCAGTCGCCCCTGTGCAGTACACATTGCAGTCGCCCCCGTGCAGTACACATTGCTGTCGTCCCCGTGCAGTACACATTGCAGTCTCCCCCGTGCAGTACACATTGCTGTCTACCCCGTGCAGTACACATTGCTGTCTACCCCGTGCAGTACACATTGCTGTCTACCCCCGTGCAGTACACATTGCTGTCGCCCCCGTGCAGTACATTGCTGTCTACCCGTGCAGTACACATTGCTGTGTACCCCGTGCAGTACACATTGCTGTCTACCCCCGTGCAGTACACATTGCTGTCGCCCCCGTGCAGTACACATAAATAAAGTGCACTTTACAGACTGGATTACAAGGCTCTGTCTGATTTAATTACTGCACTGCATCACTTCTGCACCTGTTCCCACTTGGCCGCTTTGTCACAAACCCAAACCAAAAAAATAATTTGGACACAACGCTATGTACTGATACAGCAGCACTAAAATATCTATCTTTCATTTAGGAACTGGCAAGAAAAGTAATACATTTTTCTTGTAATGCAGGAGCTGTATGATTTATTATTTAAGTTTCTTAAATGCATTTCTCTTTCGGTTGTATGCACAGTATTTTGTAGATAATATATTTCCTAAAAACAATCGCTATACTATATTTTTATAAATTAGTAAACGATTACTATAAGCAAGTTTTTTCATTTTAAAATTCTGAGCGTCAAAAGTTTTTACAAGTACTATCATGGACCGTCTTCTGTGTTGAAACTCAACAAGCAAAATAAAAATCGGATAGTAAACAATTTTGTGTACGTAACAAAATGACCTATTTCCCTCTTGCAAAAGGTATGAAATCATCCATCTGGTGACATTTTGAAGAGATTACAGAGGATGCAGGATTCAGGTAACACCGCTAGGGTAGGAATACATTTGGCCACCCACGAGTATCACCGTTCCCCTTAATCACTTTTTTCATTATTAAAATACACGTTGTTTTAAGTGCATGTAATAGATGATGCTTGCAAACTCTATGCAGTAAACTTGTATTGCAGGAGCACATCGGGGCCATGTACAGAACTGCATCTAACTTACTTGGTCAAAACAGATTTAACAGGGACAGTTCCATGAACGTTATCCTTCACGTTTATTTTTCTATTACCATTTCATTTAAGGCTGAGGAGTTTATCAAATGTATTAATAAAGTATCACCAGATGGATGATTTCATACCTTTTGCAAGAGGGAAATAGGTCATTTTGTTACGTACACAAATTGTTTACTATCCGACATTTTATTTTGCTTGTTGAGTTTCAACACAGAAGACGGTCCATGATAGTACTTGTAAAAACTTTTGACGCTCAGAATTTTAAAATGAAAAAACTTGCTTATAGTAATCGTTTACTAATTTATAAAAATATAGTATAGCGATTGTTTTTAGGAAATATATTATCTACAATCTACTCAACGTCTTAAAAAAAATAAATAAATACAGGGTCTTTAGTAAACTGAAATCTTAGCGGCCTAAATTGAAGAAGGCCTATAAGATAGAGGCGTGAACCTACCCTATTTATTACTTCCTTCTAATTTATTTTACAGTAAACAGGTCTACTGTATTTGATTTTGCACGACAGCAACGCATATACAGAGACCGTGCTTCCTTTTGTTTTCTTCAAAATCGCACTTGAAGTACCAAAAATAACCCAGCCAAAAAACGAAAAAAAAAAATAAGTTAGTTTTATTTTCTAAATAAAAAAAAAAAACATTTTATTGTTTTACTTAATTTATTCCTAAAATATTCCGTGTACAAAATGTGTTTTCGGAGCGAGGGTGGGCTTTCGAACGTGCAGCCGTCATAGAGGGATACATATGGAAGCTTGCCTCCATATGTATAGGATAGATTGACTTAATTAAAATAAAGAAAGAAAGAATGAATACAAGTAACATTCACTAAACTATACTGAAAGATCGCCTTTTAAAAACAAATGAACATCAACTGAAAACAAACACAAAATAAAGAAAACACAAAAACATTAAATTACCTATGGCGTTTCAAAGAGTCCTCCGATTGAAAGTGTACACCCCGTTACTGAACGAACAAGTGGAGATACCTAGGTGTGCGTGGAGGGTTCAAAAAAAAAAGTAACATCGTTGTCATGGGTCAAAAACAGCCGGGGGTTTGTTCGAGATCTTAACATGTAAATTAAGCAAAGGTGTTTTATGACGCTGCTTTACAAAGACAGGAGACGTCCTCAATAGTTCAAAGCTGTGTCGGCACCCCTATTCAACTGTTCTGGACTTGTTTTGAGGCTGCCTGTCCCGACGCCACAGACGTGTCAAACATAAACAGAAGAGCCGATACAAGGAATCTGTTAACCCTAAAATAAAGTGCACGTGTATTTGGGTACTGCTTTTTTATATTTTTTGCATGGCTTCTAAATATATTATTCTTTGGTGGTTGTATTCTTTAAGAATGTAAAACAGCTAGTTTAGAGATATGCTGACTGTGGTGTTATGTTTAACAGGAATCTTTCTGTTTTAAAACAGCTAGTTTAGAGATATGCTGATTTTCTTTATACACACACCCTGGTGAAGGTTGAAATGATTCCCTTTGTAAAGGGTATTTTTGTATCCTCTTTATGCAATATGCTTTGTTGTTCTCATTCATACTGTTTGTAAATTGCCAGTCATTCTACAAGTTAATGTATGCTTGGTTTAATCTTTCTTCTTTTATAACATATCTATTATAATTTGACAGCAAAAAATCTTAATCTAACAGAAAAGAAACAATTCCAAAATAAATGAGGCCCAAATAACTTATGTAGAGAGAATTATTTTTCTATCCACATGTATGAAAAAATACCACAAAGGTGTTTGATA
>CM072706.1:172724-251238 GCA_036884735.1 Huso huso | reverse complement strand
AACATTTTCAATGAATTGGTTTATTTTTATTAGGGTACAGTACCACGTGTAAGACTGCGCAAGATTAATACGTACGTTTCCTGTTTATGAAGATGCAGCTTTCTCGTATTGCAGTACTTGCTCTTCTTTGCACTCTTTCTAGAGCAGCAATATCCTTTTTGTAACAAGGTGACCAGAACTGAACACAATATTCTAGGTGAGGTCTTACTAATGCATTGTAGAGTTTTAACATTACTTCCCTTGATTTAAATTCAACACTTCTCACAATATATCTGAGCATCTTGTTGGCCTTTTTTTTTATAGCTTCCCCACATTGTCTAGATGAAGACATTTCTGAGTCAAGATAAACTCCTAGGTCTTTTTCATAGTTCCCTTCTTCAATTTCAGTATCTCCCTTACTGCATTTAATCCTGTACTTCAGAGTACTGTAATCTGCCAAGTGTTTAATCTGTAGTATTTTGTATTTAATCATATCCTGATGTAACTATCACTGACACTTATCTGCTGTATCATTGAATTGTATTTTGTCACACTTGTACTTGCTTGAACCAAAGTCATTGTATCTTAATTGTATCATTACTTGTACTGTGATACTTGAAATGTATTTGCTTACGATAATAATAATAATAATAATAATAATAATAATAATAATAATGATATTTATAATGCACATT
Organism: Huso huso; assembly: GCA_036884735.1. NCBI lineage: Eukaryota > Metazoa > Chordata > Actinopteri > Acipenseriformes > Acipenseridae > Huso > Huso huso. The sequence goes on along the minus strand of CM072706.1, from coordinate 250,564 downwards.
TTTATTGCCTGTGTGCAGTACCTTACACTTTTTTCTATTAAATGTCATTTGCCATGTGTCTGCCCAGTTCTGAATGCTGTCTAGATCATTTTGAATGACCTTTGCTGCTGCAACAGTGTTTGCCACTCCTCCTATTTTTGTGTCGTCTGCAAATTTGACAAGTTTGTTTGCTTACTATACCAGAATCTAAATCATTAAAAGTAGATTAGGAATAGCAGAGGACCTAATACTGAACCCTGTGGTACACCACTGGTTACCTCGCTCCATTTTGAGGTTTCTCCTCTAAATCAGTACTTTGTTTTCTACATGTTAACCACTCCCTAATCCATGTGCATGCATTTCCTTGAATCCCTGCTGCGTTCAGTTTGAGAATTAATCTTTTATGCGGGACTGTCAAAAGCTTTCTGGAAATCTAAATAAACCATGTCGTATGCTTTGCAATTATCCATTGTCGATGTTGCATCCTCAAAAAAATCAAGCAGGTTAGTTAGACACGATCTCCCTTTCCTAAAACCATGCTGACTGTCTCCCAGGATATTGTTACCATATAGGTCATTTTCCATTCTAGATCTTATTATAGTTTCCATAAGTTTACATATAATAGAAGTCAGGCTTATTGGTCTGTAGTTACCTGGTTGGGCTTTGTCTCACTTCAGAGCTGCGGTGTGCCATCTCTACCACAAAACCAAACTTCCACAAGCTGTGTCGGGACGCTCAGGCGTCACACTAGTTCAGTTAGTAAAGCTTTTAAATGTGACTGAGCATGAGAATTTGTCTTGTTTATCTGCTATAATAATTCCTATACTAGGTACTGTAATGCTAGTTTAACATTCAGGGCTTTTTCTATATGTGGTTTAAAAATATTGTTAGAATGTGTAATAATCTTCCAGTGTAATTAAACTATATACTTTTATTTTTCACTGGCATATTGTTAAATCTACGATGGCACTTAGTGTTTTTCTTGCTAAACGAAATTGTCATTGAGTATGATGCATTTGTTTTTGTGTGTGTGTGTGGTTTGTTTTGCTGTATTTTTAGTGGGAGTTTAGAGAGACTATTGTATCGAGCAAACATAGCAAAATGAACAGTAATGGCAGTCTCGTCTCCTGTACAGGGGGCGCTGGTGCACAGCGAGCCGAGGACACCCTGGCCAACATTACACCACCCCCACCCCCCCCCACCCCCCCCCCCCCCGTGAGCAGCGCTTGGCCAACTGTGCGCCGCCCCCTGGGAGCTCCCGTCCACAGCAGTGGAATAGCCTGGACTCGAACAGGCAACCTCCAGGCTATAGGGGGGCGCATCCTGCAGTCCAATGGAAAAAAAAAAGTGACCTACATTTTATTTATTTTTGTAACAATTAGTGTGCGAATCACTCGGGAAAACATCGATTTGTGTTTGTTTGAATTAACATTTCATCAACATACTAGGCTCTGTATTTCTTTTTTGTTGTTTTTATGAGTATGAAAAAGAAAATTGCCTTGGTGCCCTTGGGTTGGATTTATGCTTTGCCTTTCTGCCCCCTAGAACTGCCTTGGTGCCCCTGAATCTTCACGCCCAACGAAGGCAGCATTGCCTTGCCCTTCATGATCTTAACTTCATGCCCTTTCTGAAACTAAAAATATAAGAGAAGCAATGAAAATGTAGCTAACGAGTCAATGTACTCAAATTCCATTTCACCGGTTTTGAAAACGTAACCCAATACAAGTATTGCCTCCTGCTATTTATGCGAGCACACAGCAGAAGCACTAGTTTACTTACCTCGTATTCGGATCTCTTGTGAGGAGCCCGGAAAGTAGAGATTTTGCATCAGAAGAGAGGGCACTGGGGAATTTGATGTCTCCCATAAGAATAAGCTGGAAGAGCTTCTTGAGGTCCTGGTTATCGAAGGGATGTCGTCCACACATCATTTCAAACATGATGATGCCGAAGCTCCACCAGTCCACCGCGCGCCCATAGCCCTTCTCTTCCAGAATCTGCAACAAGGGAGAAGCCATTCCAATCCAATCATCATATTCGAATACAATGACATCAGTAATGTCCAAGCTTTAACCAAGACCAATCTGAACACATATCGTATGACTTTGAATTACTGCAGCAGCGTTTATTTTAAATTGCTCAGAACAGCTGCAGCGCTTGTTCAAGGGGAGCAGTAATTAGAAGCGCTATGGTTTTCCAAAGGCGCCATTTTTTTATTGCAGTGTTTGAGAGAGGCGTATATATTAAGTTTATTTTTGATACAACTTGAATCAGGATGGCAAAGAAGTCCTGCCACTTTAAAGTGAAAGCTGTTGAGCTCGCAGATCAGATCAGTGTTTGAATGGGTGAGGGCACTTACACCAGTGTAGCATGGAAAGGGAAATAAACAAACGAGAGAGAAATGTCAGTTCAACACCGAGGAGGAGGTCGCTTTGATTTTCCCTTTCTTTTCTTACAGCAGTTGCTAAGAGTCACAGGGCTGAAGTCTAATATATGCTGCGTTTCTTTCTCTTCAGCCAGCAAGACAACGAAGCACTCTCAGTCTCCTGATCCAGGCAGGGCTTCGGTGAGGAAGAGGAGTTCATCCCGTGGCTCTCCCCTAAACAGCAACGCCACACTGAGAGCTACAGTGCCTATAGAAAGTCTACACCCCCTTTCAAAATGTTCACTTTTTGTTGCCTTAAAGCGTGGAATTAAAATGCATTAAAATAGTTTTTTTTTCATTTATCTACACATCCTACCCCACAACTTCCAAGTGAAAAAATATTCTAGAAATGTATCGATATATTTGCTAGCTTTTTGAGATCAGTTATTGTCCTCAGAGGAGTTTCAAAGTGACCTCTTAACTCCCTGAACAAAAATAGAAAAAAAATAGTGCAAAAAAAAGTAACATGTGGAAATTTACACACACAAAAAACCCCACCTGTGCTTCTGTGTGTTTCCCAGATTGTTACTGTGCAAAAGCATTTGTAAGTAGTAACGGTTTAAAGCTGCTTTATTGAAAGGTGAGGGGAAAAAGAAACTGAAACCATATTGATATGATATCTACAGTGCCTATAGAAAGTCTACACCCCCTTTCAAAATGTTCACCTTTTTGTTGCCTTATAGCCTGGAATTAAAATGCATTAAATATTTTTTTTTTTGTTTGTTTTTTTTCATTTATCTACACATCCTACCCCACAACTCCGGGACAAGTGAAAAACAATATTCTAAAAATTTGTAGAAAATTAATTAAATAAAAACTGAAATAGCTTTGTTGGATAAGTGTCCACCCCCTTCTAATAGCAATCCTAAATTAGCTCAGGTGTAACCAAACGCCTTCAAAATCACACACCAAGTTAAGTGGCCTCCACCTGTGTTAAATTGTAGTGATTCACATGATTTCAGGATAAGCTCAGCAGTTCCTGTAGGTTCCCTCTGCTGGGTAGTGCATTTCAAAGCAAAGACTCAACCATGAGCACCAAGGCGCTTTCAAAAGAACTCCGGGACAAAGTTGTTGAAAGACACAGATCAGGGGATGGGTATAAAAAAAATATCAAAGGCCATGAATATCCCTTGGAGCACGGTCAAGATGATTATTAAGAAGTGGAAGGTGTATGACACCACCAAGACCCTGCCTAGATCAGGCCGTCCCTCCAAAACTGGATGACTGAGTAAGAAGGAGTTCAGAGAGGCTACCAAGAGGCCAATGTCAACTTGGCAAGAGCTACAGGCTTTTATGGCCAATACTGGTCAAAGTGTGCATGTGACAACAATATCCCAAGCACTCCACAAATCTGGCCTGTATGGTAGGGTGGCAAGAAGGAAGACATTACTCAAGAAAGCCCACCTTGAATCCTGTTTGAAGTATGCAAAAAAACACTCAGGAGATTCTGTAGCCATGTGGCAAAAAGTTTAGTGGTCTGACAACCTAAAATTGAACTTTTTGGCCTAAATGCAAAGTGTTATGTTTGTGCAGCAACCCAACACAGCGCATCACCCAAAGAACACCATCCCTACTGTGAAGCATGGTGGTGGCAGCATCATGTTATGGGGATGTTTCTCATCGGTAGGGACTGAGGCACTTGTCAGGATAGAAGGGAAAATGAATGGAGTAAAGTACAGAGAAGTCCTTGAGGAAAACCTGCTGCCCTCTGCAAGAAAGCTGAAACTGGGACGGAAGTTCACCTTTCAGCATGACAATGACCCAAAGCACTCAGCCAGAGCTACACCTAGAGTGGCTAAGGAACAAAAAGGTAAATGTCCTTGAGTGGCCCAGTCAGAGCCCCGACCTAAATCCAATCGAAAATTTGTGGCATGACTTGAAGATTGCTGTCCATCAACGCTCCCCAAAGGAACTTGACGGAGCTTGAAAAGATTTGTAAAGAAGAATGGTCAAATATTGCCAAATCTAGGTGTGCAAAGTTGGTAGAGAACTTTTTTCCCCTTAACAGTGTGGAGTATGGTGTGTAGATAAATGGGGAAAAAATCCTCATTTAATGCATGAAACTGAGGCACTGACACAACAAAATGTGAAAAAAGTTCAAGGGGGTGCAGACTTTCTATAGGAACTGTACACTAGCTTCTGCACCCCATTGACACTCCAAAACGCCACACCCCTCCACTCTCCAAACTTCCTGCCTGGATCAGTATTCTGCAGCGTCACTTATTACCCAAAATACTGTGCATACAACCGAAAGAGAAATGCATTTAAGAAACTTAAATAATAAATCATACAGCTCCTGCATTACAAGAAAAATGTATTACTTTTCTTGCCAGTTCCTAAATGAAAGATAGATATTTTAGTGCTGCTGTATCAGTACATAGCGTTGTGTCCAAATTATTTTTTTGGTTTGGGTTTGTGACAAAGCGGCCAAGTGGGAACAGGTGCAGAAGTGATGCAGTGCAGTAATTAAATCAGACAGAGCCTTGTAATCCAGTCTGTAAAGTGCACTTTATTTATGTGTACTGCACGGGGGCGACAGCAATGTGTACTGCACGGGGTAGACAGCAATGTGTACTGCACGGGGTAGACAGCAATGTGTACTGCACGGGTAGACAGCAATGTGTAGACAGCAATGTGTACTGCACGGGGTAGACAGCAATGTGTACTGCACGGGGAGACAGCAATGTGTACTGCACGGGGTAGACAGCAATGTGTACTGCACGGGGCAGACAGCAATGTGTACTGGGGAGACAGCAATGACAGCAATGTGTACTGCACGGGGATGACAGCAATGTGTACTGCACGGGGTAGACAGCAATGTGTACTGCACGGGGCTGACAGCAATGTGTACTGCACGGGGCGACAGCAATGTGTACTGCACGGGGGCGACAGCAATGTGTACTGCACGGGGGAGACAGCAATGTGTACTGCACGGGGGAGACTGCAATGTGTACTGCACCGGGGTGGACAGCTAGACAGCAATGTGTACTGCGGGGGTGGACAGCAATGTGTACTGCACGGGGGACAAGCAATGACAGCAACTGCACGGGGGAGACAGCAATGTGTACTGCACGGGCAGACAGGGGGGAGACAGCAATGTGTTCTGCACGGGGGACACAATGTGTTCTGCAATGGCAATGTGTACTGCAGCAATGTGTACTGCACGGGGACTGACGGGCAGATGCAATGTGTACGGGGGGCAGACAGCAATGTGTACTGCACGGGCAGACAGCAATGTGTACTGCACGGGGGACAGCAATGTGCACGGGCAGACAAATGTGTGTGCGGGGGCGACAGCAACTGCAATGCTACTGGGGATTTGACAGCAATGTGTACTGCACGGGGCAGACAGACAGCAATGTGCACGGGCAGACAGGGTTCTGACAGACAGCAATGTGTACAGAAACAGCAATGGGCACGGGCAGACAGCAATGTGTACTGCACGGGGCAGACAGCAATGTGTACTGCACGGGGGAGACAGCAATGTGTACTGCACAGACAGCAATGTGTTCTGCACGGGGGAGACAGCAATGTGTACTGCACGGGGAGACAGCAATGTGTTCTGCACGGGGGAGACAGCAATGTGTTCTGCACGGGAGACAGCAATGTGTACTGCACGGGGGAGACAGCAATGTGTTCTGCACGGGGAGACAGCAATGGACGGGAGACAGCAATGTGTACTGCACGGGGGAGACAGCAATGTGTTCTGCACGGGGATGACAGCAATGTGTTCTGCACCGGGTAGAAAAAAAATACTTTTAAACAGCGCGTCTAAAAATAAATTGGACCTAACGTGCGCTGAATAAATAGACCGCAAAGGGTTAAATGACGCTAATAATTGTTGGTCATCGCTTACTGGTGGATCGCGGATCCCATTGAGATCCTCCACAATGGATCACAGTGTTTGCTGTATTGGCCACCACTGCTCTACGTTTGATTAATAGCAATAAAAAAACTTTTTTTTGTGTGCAAGTACAAACCACAACATGGGGCATGTCTTATACACAGATGCGACTGCTAAACCAAAATTTGTTGGACACAGTGAAAAACGGTTGCAGAGTTGGGCTCTTAATCCATGGCTCTAAGCATTAAAGCACCCTGCCTCCTCTCGTTGGCATGTGACACGTGCGGTTCTCTTTCCTATGTTTCCATGTGGAAAATATGAGCTGTTTCAGGAAGTGCAGTCTAATGAACGCCAAGCCCATACCTCTGGAGCCAGATATACAGGTGTGCCGCAGAACGTATTCATGGTAGCAGCAGCAGCGATTCCTTCTTTGCAAAGTCCGAAGTCTACGATTTTGATGTGGCCGTCTTTATCCAGCATTACATTTTCCAGCTGTAATAAAGAAAACCAAAACAAAAAATAGAATAAACTTGACTTTTGCTATCTTTGCTGTATAACTTCTCTCCCCCTCCCTCCTCTCCACCTCCATTCCCCCATTAGGTAATGGAGTGCTAACTGGGGAACGGACACCTGTATTAAAGCAAGCAGAAACCCTTTGGTAGAGCGGCGTGAGGGGACTGGAACTGTGCTTGTTTGCAACGCAGTAGTGAAGGTGAACGCCCAGCCTACGTTTGTGTATTGCGTGAGAGTCTTTGTCCCTCGTGCCAGTAACCAGCCTTGGCTGTGACGCTGTCGCACCTTGCTTTGCAAAAACTACTAGGAAAAGTTTTTAAAACAGCGAAGAACCTTAAGCACGTTTAAAATGGCGCCTTTTGCTATGGAGTTTTGTTTATTTGGGGAGGGGGGAATAAATCGGTCCTTTTTTGGCACAGTACAGACATTATCAGGCCAAATCTGAAAGCTCTGGGGTTTGTGTTTCTGCCGCAAAAAAATATGCCTCCCTCTGAACACTGTAAGTTTTAATTACACTCACCTCATCCCATGTGGTGAGACAACAATAACTATTTTAAAAACAGACACACACACACACACACACACACACACACACACACACACAGAGCAAAAAAGCTTCCAGATAGATGATGACTTTTTGTTGCTGGTATTTTTTACCTTGAGATCCCGGTACACAATCTTGCTGGAGTGTAGATAGTCGAGAGCGGAGACTATCTCAGCCCCATAAAAGCGGGTCTGGTCCTCAGAGAACACCCTCTCTCTCGACAAATGGAAGAACAGCTGCAGGGTAAACGGCAGGGGGAGGATTGCAAGAATGACTGATTTAGCTGTTGGATTTCATGGGCTGCAGGAGGTGCAGACTGGTGGAGCTTTGTAACACCATCAACAGTTGTGAATGCATTTATTTTGCAAAGGGCCAGACATTTCACTAATTTCTAGCTGTTCTGAGGACTAACAATGGCTTGTGTTTGCACACTCGCGCATAGACTTCTATACAAAATTCTCAGAAGCTGCGATTAACCAGCGTCTCCTTGGCGTGCTCTGACCCCCAGGCCCGCTGGCCTTGCATGTCTCACATGGACAGAACCCGGGCACCATGCCAAGAGCAAGCAATGCAATGTACAGGACAGGGCTGCACAGCTGTTACTGGCACCACGCCCCCGGTGACTTAACAGCGGGTCTGTACTGGTTTAGAACCAGTTGAGTACTGGTTCAGAACCTGGTTGACACCAGGCCGGTTTAGTGGCTTTGGCACTCTTCACAAATAGGGTGGGTTCCGGTTCAGCGACTTTAGCACCGGATTGGTACCGGGTCATCAGTACTGGCTGGTGTATTGGGTCAGTACTGGTTCTGGTTCAGTAACCTCGGTCCCAGTTTGGGTCAGTGACTTCTGAACCATTCGCTTTTATTAAGCTCAATATGCTAGACTTCACTTTAACACCCCCCCCCCACTTGAAATATAAATGATACTGAACCCATCTTTTAAAATAAATAAACACACTGTACAAAAGCAGCACTGGTAAGACTCACCTCGCCTCCGCTGACATACTCCATCACGAAGCACAACCGATCCTTAGTTTGGAAAGAATACGTCAAAAACTAAAAAATAAAAATAAAATAAAAATAATACACAATTGAATGCGTTTCCCTGGCTTACAAAAACGTAAGCGTGGCAGAACCTGCCTGCAATCTATAACCACATGTACACCTGCTGGAACGCATACTGTGAGAAAGTGTAGTCCTAGGAACACAGGACTACACCTCCCAGAAGCCCACAGGCTGAAAAGCCTTCATTTCATTATTATTTGTTCATTGTTTTGGCAGTTTCTTAGGAAGGTACTTACAGTCAAAAATGGGTGCCTAGTATTTTTTAGCACTCTGTTCTCTGTAATTGTATGAGCCACTTCACCCTAACGGAGAGACCATGCAGAAACAGGACACAAGCAGTTAGTCTGTGGGCAGCTTCATTGTATTTTAATGCCGAAGATAAACGGCCTCTTTTTCTGAAATAATCAGTCAAAACAGAATCTGATATTATTTGTGTTACATTATCTATATAGCAAGTAGTTGCTGCTTTCAAAAAAATTCTAAATAAATGGCAGGTGCAGGAAATGGCGGGTGCAGGAAATGGCAGGTGCAGGAAATGGCAGGTGCAGGATACAATCAAACAACATGGGAAGTGAAAGGGGGCACATTTTGTCACGCCAGACTAAAACTAACTTTTTTTTTTTTTTTTTTTTTTTTAGAAAGTCAACATATTGCGGAATTACAGTACTGTATGTACACTACTATCCACAAGAACTGGGACGTACGAATCAATCTAGAATTAGGGGTGGTATTACACGTACACCTCTTGCCAATATTAGATACTAAATATCTAACTGATGCACACTCGCTCTTCAAAAAACAAAACTCCGATTCAAATAATTTGCAGGTATACCAAGATATTTAGTAAGCAGTTCACTGTGAGCGGGGGTAAAATGTGCTACAAAAGTTTAACATTTACTGCTCTGTGTCAATACTTGTAGAGGATAGCGTATAGTCAGTGCTTGCATTTTCAAATGAAGACTCTTTCAAGCATCAACACCTACCTTTGCAATAATGACTTCTTTCTTCAGAATCTTCATTGCGTAATGTTTACTGCTTGCCTTCTCCCTGACGAGAAAGACTTTACCGAAAGTGCCTTTTCCCAGTAATTTTAAGCAGTCAAAATCATTCAATGTCTGATGAAGAGCAAAAGATAAAACTAGCGTCAACACCAGGGGGAAAAAGTGGATTAAAATCCATGACCTCCGTTTAGTTTGGAGAAAAACTAATTGCTTCCTTGTTGAAAATAATGCGCAAACAATGTAAATAGTTGACAATTTAGCTCATACTCTCTCTCTCTCTATATCTATATATATATCTGCTCCCTATTTTACTGTCTTTAACCTTGTACTTTAGAGTACTGTAATATGTCAAGTGTCACTTAATCTGTAGTATTTTGTATTTAATGATATCCTGATGTAACTATCACTGACAGTGTTATCTGCTCCATTATTGAATCGTATTTTGTCATATACTTGTACTTGCTAGAACCAAAGTCATTGTATTTATCTTGCTCTTAATTGTATTAATACTTGTACTGTGTCTTGAAATGTATTTTTGCTTACGACTGTAAGTTGCCCTGGATAAGGGTGTCTAAGAAATAAAAATAATAATAATAATAATAATAATAATAATAATAATAATAATAATAATAATAATACAGTGCCTATAGAAAGTCTACATCCCCTTGAACTTTTTTCACATTTTGTTGCGTCAGTGCCTCAGAGTTTCATGCTTTTAAATGAGGATTTTTTTTCCCCACTGATCTACACACCATACTCCACACTGTTAAGGGGGAAAAAAAGTTTGAGAAAAAAAATGATCAAATACAAAACTGAAAGATCATAATTGGATAAGTCTCCACCCCCCTGAGTTAATACTTGGTGGAAGCACCTTTGGCAGCAACTACAGCTGTGAGCCTGTTGGGATAGGTCTCTACCAACTTTGCACACCCAGATTTGGCAATATTTGACTATTCTTTACAAAACTGTTCAAGCTCTGTCAAGTTCCTTGGGGAGCGTTAATGGACAGTAATCTTCAAGTCATGCCACAAATTTTCAATAGGATTTAGGTCGGGGATCTGACTGTGCCACTCAAGGACGTTTACCTTTTTGTTCCTTAGCCACTCCAGGTGTAGCTCTGGCTGTGTGCTTTGGGTCGTTGTCATGCTGAAAGGTGAACTTCCGTCCCAGTTTCAGCTTTCTTGCAGAGGGCAGCAGGTTTTCCTCAAGGACTTCTCTGTACTTTGCTCCATTCATTTTCCCTTCTATCCTGACAAGTGCCTCAGTCCCTACCGATGAGAAACATCCCCATAACATGATGCTGCCACCACCATAATTCACAGTAGGGATGGTGTTCTTTGGGTGATGCACTGTGTTGGGTTTGCGCCAAACATAACACTTTGCATTTAGGCCAAAAAGTTCAATTTTAGGTTTGTCAGACCACAAAACTTTTTGCCACATGGCTACAGAATCTCCTGAGTGTTTTTTTGCATACTTCAAAACAGGATTCAAGGTGGGCTTTCTTGAGTAATGGCTTCCTTCTTGCCACCCTATCATACAGGCCAGATTTGTGGAGTGCTTGGGTGTGGCAGAGCAGAGCTCTGCCCTTAGAAATACTAGCAGGGAAGGAGTTAAATTCTCCTCCCTGCCCAGTTTGATTGCGTCGGGTGGGAGCAATCAACCAATTCATTATTCAATTAGTCCCCAGCCACCTGACATAAAAGGGGGCCTCAGCCTCCCAGTAGGGGGAGAGAGTTCTAGAGGAGAAGAAGCAATTGTGTTTTCTGTGTGTGCTGTTTTTGCTTTGGTAACCAGTGAAGGCAACGCCCAGCCTGGAAGTTTTATTTTGTTGTAAGTTTTGTTTTGTGTGTTTTTTGTGTTTTGAAATCTTTTTGTTTGGCTCTTGTGCCGATTTATTTTGAATTTTTGTATATTAAAAAGTTTTATTTTTTAACTTTCATACTGTCTCTGAGTCTCAACCTCTGTCATCCTTGTCACATTGGGATATTGTCACATGCACTTTGACCAGTCTTGGACATAAAAGCCTGTAGCTCTTGCAAAGTTGCCATTGGCCTCTTGGTAGCCTCTCTGATCAGTCTCCTTCTTGCTCGGTCATCCAGTTTGGAGGGACGGCCTGATCTAGGCAGGGTCTTGGTGGTGCCATACACCTTCCACTTCTTAATAAATCGTCTTCACCATGGTCCAAGGGATATTCAAGGCCTTTGATATTTTTTTATACCCATCCCGATCTGTGTCTTTCAACAACTTTGTCCCGGAGTTCTTTTGAAAGCGCCTTGGTGCTCATGGTTGAGTCTTTGCTTTGAAATGCACTACCCAGCAGAGGGAACCTACAGGAACTGCTGAGCTTATCCTGAAATCATGTGAATCACTACAATTTAACACAGGTGGAGGCCACTTAACTTGGTGTGTGATTTTGAAGGCGTTTGGTTACACCTGAGCTAATTTAGGATTGCTATTAGAAGGGGGGTGGACACTTATCCAACCAAGCTATTTCAGTTTTTATTTAATTAATTTTCTACAAATTTCTAGAATATTGTTTTCACTTAGAAGTTGTGGGGTAGGATGTGTAGATAAATGAAAAAAAACAAACAAACAAAAAAATATTTTAATGCATTTTAATTCCAGGCTATAAGGCAACAAAAAGTGAACATTTTGAAAGGGGGTGTAGACTTTCTATAGGCACTGTAGATATCATATCAATATGGTTTCAGTTTCTTTTTCCCCTCACCTTTCAATAAAGCAGCTTTAAACCGTTACTACTTACAAATGCTTTTGCACAGTAACAATCTGGGAAACACACAGAAGCACAGGTGGGTTTTTTTTTTGTGTGTGTCATTTCCACATGTTACTTTTTTCTATTTTTGTTCAGGGAGTTAAGAGGTCACTTTGAAACTCCTCCGAGGACAATAACTGATCTCAAAAAGCTAGCAAATATATCGATACCACTTTTTTTTCTTTTCTTAGGCAAACACAACAGTAGGAATAAAACAGTTCATCCTGTTAATAGCTTGATTTTTTTGTTTTCTGGATACAAACTTTGATTCTGAAATGTAGGAGTTGGGAGCGATCACAGAGCTACAGGAAGTGGTGGCTATAGGATTAGGAGTGGAAACTTTTGCTGCAATTCCTCAGCAGAGTGTACTTTTGAAGATGCCACCATGCAGCTTTAAATCATTGGGTCTTGTCTAAAATGTTTGGTTTGATAAGAAGCCTTCAATTCTCTACTGCTGCTGCATGAATTTCCATCCAAACAGCAGCAATGTACAGCGTCTGCGTGTTACCTTCCATTTCTGCAGGCCAGTGGAAGTGTCCCTCCCCTCCTCTCCGATGCGGTCTGTCTGGGAGGTGGGACTGCATTTCATCCTCTCGTCTTCCTGTCTCTGGAGACTGTCTGCTACCGTCTGGATAGCCTCTGTCCACTCCTCCCTGAAATACGCGGCTCCACTCAACAAAAATGCGTTTCTTAAAGGGTATACAAGGACCTTTTTATTTTATTGAGTTACATGTTCACATGTGTTGCTACAACTGTTTAAAGTAAGGTGTGTGCATTGTTTTAATTATTATTTTCTAAACTTTTAAAATTGCATTTCCTGCCTCAAGATGGCTTCCCATGTACCCGCATGGACCTCTCAGAACTACATTTCCTATCATGCTCCTGCTCACTGGTAAATCTATATGTAATGTCAATGTTTTCACTGGTCACGTACTTTAATCTTTTTATGTTTTCTTAAAATTGTAAGTCTCCTTATTTTCTCTATTTTGCCATCAAATTAACGCCTTCAAATCAGCGTTGTTTATTTCTTCTGTTACAGATCACTGAATCGCGACTTGAGACCCACCAGTCACTTGACGAGCTTAAATTGCTTCTATTGAATATAGGGCCTTGTAACAGGGGGGAGACCTGTGCTGACTCTTCTGACGTGTTCATAGTGCTGCAGGGAGGGGGCAGCGGCTCGTCAATATCCGCCTGTCAGTCATGGCAGTGACACGGAGAGGTGGGAGAGTGGGTGTGCGGACTTTCCTTCTCTCTGAGTGGCTGAGAGGCGGGTCTTGGGGGAATTGCTGGCCCTATAAGTTAATATTCTGCTGTTCCCTCAGGTCTGCCCTCCGAGACGTAAAAGGTGTGCGGAAGCGCTGGAGAAAAATCAGCAGGGACGGAAATCCCCACAAGAAAAATAAATAAACAAATAAAGAAAAGAATTAGCGGTAGCGGGGAAAACTCTTGGGCAGCCCCGGTAAATAGTGTATAGCAGGCTGAGGGAGCCGCTAGTGTAGGACGGAGACCCGGGCCGTGCGGGTAGCGACGGTTGGGGTGAAGCTGCCGAGCGCAGCACCTTTTATTTTGTAGTTTTGTTTACTGTGTTTTATTTTTCCTGTTCCTTTCGCCTTTTGATTATAGTTTTGTTGAAACTCTGTACCCTGTACCGCCCTGGTATAGTTGTGGCTCTGTCGCTACCATAGCTGGTACGGCAGACCACAGACAATAGCGCCCTCTGCGGGCTGAAAAGAAATTAAGCTCCCATAATAAAACTGGGCACCTGTGCGGTGTTTCAGAATTACCTCTCTGTGTCCTGTGTCAGTGAATTACCCACCACCCTTCCACAGGCCTCTTAAAACTAAACAGCAGCTGCTATTTTGTCAGGAGATAATAACTGCAATTTAAAAATGGGTGTTTTCAGTTTAAATTCATATACTGTGACAGGGAAAACAACAACATAAAAATATATATATATTAAGGGTTATTCACATTTTGCTTTACATATGAAAAATCATAAATCGAAACCGTGAAGAACAATTTGTAACCATAGTAACCATAAATATCACTATAAAAACTTAACTTGGCAATCTGATCTGTGACATCTATTTGTAAGTTTTAGTAATTCAAAAGTTTGAACAGCAACAGGCGTTGTCAAGAAGCATATGTTCTGATCTCTTTTTACTAAAATGCGTTGTTTGGAAAACGTGACTACCAGAGCTCAGCACATTCAACAGCTAGGGCTGTAAAATACGATGCTACACACATACTACATGCAACAATGCACTTCTGACCCGGGTTTGATCATTTTTGTATAACTTATTTTATTTGGTGTTCAATACCCTGTACTGATGAAGCGAAGAAAGACTCCTCTCACTTACTTATTTATTTAAATGTAGTGGTCGCCAATTTAGAATATGGGTAGTTGACGTGGCGTGTTTTTGCTTTCCATGGAGCAAAACACAATTATAACTTAATTTTATTTTGATTAAAACTGTGCCATACAGTAAAAGGCTTTGTATTTAATCTCAACTATATGAAAAGTTGCAAAATGTAATTTTGGGGGGAATTTTGAACTAAACATGATTAATGTCCATGTTATGAAGGGACGCAAAATTGAAAAACACTGATAATTAAGAATGAGTAAAAGTCCACTCTCAAATTCCTGGCATGTCAACACAGAAGTGTATTTGTAAGAATGATATTCCTCAAGTCTATACAGGACATTTTTAAACAGTTATGATTGTCTGCAAAGAGGACGTCCCGCGGTGTGACACCATAATGTGATTTTAAAACGTGCATTTACTTGGACACCATTGCAGAGAAGAGGGTCCTTCCTCAAATCAGGAAGTATAGACGACATCGCTGGAGCACACGGTGTGGCCAGAGGGTGAGTTTCTTATCATAAATGTATCAAAATATTGCACTTTTCTAGCACTGCCCTTTGCGTCCATCTGTTACATCCTTTGGTGTGACAACTTTTAAATGAGAATGCAAAAAAAGGAACCTTTTTAATAATTAAACTATGAAAACCAATGAGAAAAGAGTCCAGGGCATTTAAAAGGAATGCTTGAAAATCACCACACGGCCCTAAAATGGCCAAACATCATGAGAAGTCCATTGGTGTGACAGATATGTCCATTGGTGTGACACCATTTTCATGTCACTCCACAGGACACAGCTGTCACTCCAGTGGACATTTTCTCATAATAATCCAGTGTAAATGGGGTTTTACAGAGTTATTTGCACCAATTGAAGATCATGTTGAACATTTTAAGTGATGTGGGGTACATTTTATGCAAACTCATTAATTTTTCAAACATTAGCAAATCATTCCTTGTTATGCCTGTTAAACCTCAAGTTTCACATAGTTGGCACATTTCTCAAGCTTGTGTTAAACACATGAAGTTATTTTGTTGAATTGTTACATTTAAAAGATTATATGGTGTTCACAGACTTTTGAAAGTTTCATAAAATATATTTTTGAAAGGGTAAAATCTCACTGCTTCGTTTCTTCCTTTGGTGTGACATGGTGTCCTTTGGGGTGAATCTTATAAATGAGAGGGCAAAAAAGGTGGAGTCCAAAGAAAAATCTGAAAGTAACTGAAAGTGGCAGGTAATGTCATTATATACCACACAAGGAAATGCATGGACTTTTAACAAATGTGCAGAAAAATCACAGCAAATCTTACTCAATTTAGTAGGAGACACCCAGGTTTCACCATTATAACAACAAATTCTGTCTCATTTCACTTGATAAATCAAAAGATAATCAATGATCTAGAAACAGGAGTGGTCAAGGATGAAGATAAACAATTTTGTTATCAAAATGAGATTATTGAAATGTTATATATACATATTTTATGGTGTCACACTGCAGGACAAATTCAAGGCACTGATGCATTAAAAGGTTCATACAATTGGACTGAAATGTAAAATCCAAGGTTACGACATATTTGTTTGAGAACTTCAGACTCAATGTAATGCAACTATATGATTTTCATCATCAATATGAGAAATTATTTTTTTTCAATTTCCAGACATTACTTTTTGTCAGCTACCCATATCCAATTATTATTTTTAAGCTCGGCTCACCTCTACCACCCCTGCGCTGACTCGGGAGGGGTGAAGATGAACACACGCTGTGATCCGAAGCGTGTGCCGTCAGCCGACCGCTTCAGACTCACCGTGCATCCGCCTCAGAGCTACAGCGTCGGAGGACCACGCAGCTCCGGGCAGCTTACAGGCCGATTGTGTGCCACCCCCTGGAGCTCCCGTCCACGGTCGGCAGTGGAATAGCCTGGACTCGAACCGGCGACCTCCGGGTTATAGGGGGCGCATCCTGCAGTTCTCTTTTTCACTACAGTTCTGTAAGGAACGCGTTGCATTTTCCTAACCTCCATCAGTGCAGTAATCCACAGAAGCAGTTCGGTCCAGCTCTTGGTATCGGCTCGCCAATGTTTTTGTTTGTTTTCTTCCAAAAACAAGCTGTATTTTACACTGCACCGGGCCTGCTGTGTTTCTCAAGCACACACACACACACACACACACACACAGACACACACACACACACACACACACAGACACAGACACACACACACACACACACACACACACACACACACACACACACACACACACACACACACACAGACACACACACACACACACACACACACACACACACACACACACACACACACACACACACTCACTCACACAGACAGCCCAAAAGGTAAAAGTTAAGGACCCACCTTTCCTCCGCAGTGCAGGCATGAAAAGTCCTTTCTAGGACAGCGGTCCACCGCACGATGAACGTGTTTGGCTTTGGTCGTTCCGTTTTCATTAACTGGCATTCTGCAGAAACAAATGCAAGGTGAGCTCTTGCAGCAGCTGCCATGAATCTCAACTCACGTTACAGGGACGCAGCGACTCGCTTTTGGCAAAAGGCTCAAGAAACCTGCACACGGCAAATTAGTTTTGGAAAAATGTAATTAAATAATAAACCGACTTGCTTATTTGTGCTTGCATTTTTAGAAACAAAGTGTAAGTGATTAGTAGCATAAGGACTAGTTTCAGATGCCAAAGTCAAGTAATATGGGCAGCAGTGTGGAGTAGCGGTTAGGGCTCTGGACTCTTGACCGGAGGGTCGTGGGTTCAATCCCAGGTGGGGGACACTGCTGCTGTACCCTTGAGCAAGGTACTTTACCTAGATTGCTCCAGTAAAAACCCAACTGTATAAAATGGGTAATTGTATGTAAAAATAATGTGATATCTGTATAATGTGAAAATGTATAATGTGATATCTTGTAACAATTGTACGTCGCCCTGGATAAAGGTGTCTAATAATAAGAAATAATAATCCCTTGGACAGCCAATTCAACTAAACAAAACCACAGAACAAAAAGTTATTGTTGTAAAAGGTTAATTAAAACATGAGTGAGCTCACATTCCTTAAAAAGAAAAAACTTTAAAAATCGCATACTGCAATCCTAAATATGCTTTTCAACGCTGCTTCAAAAAATGTCTAAACACCTCTGAAAAGCGTTGTGTTGACAGGTTTAGATGGAAGCAGTAAATTGAAAGGGAAACGAAGAAGCCCAGAATCTGTTACTGCCCCCAAAATAGGGATCAGCTGTTCAGTAGACCATCTCTTTAAAAATGTGTACAGCACTTTTAAAAACCTTTTATGTCTCATACTGGCAAATGTCTACCTTTGAATGAAACGTATTTCATGAATAGCGTGTTGAGGATAATTTGAACAAACAATTAAGTCTGAGGAAAAAAAAGCCACATAAAATCTGGGTATTATTACAATTGCACTGTCTGTGAGGTCTGGCTGCTTCTGTATTAAACTACTGTACAAATACAATAAAACCAGGTTTCGCTCCAAGGAAGGCTTACTGAAACAAAGGCTCAAGTGGTAAAGAGTGGAAGAACTCTGCAATCATGAGCCAAGTCTGTGTCTGCCAGTATAACAGGCACCAGACCCAAATAAGGTTGTGTGCCTACTGGGTTTGTTATAAAACAGTCTCAGTTTGTTTCCTTTGCTTTAGAACAATGAATCAATTTGCTTGCTGTTCACACTTAGCTGGAAGCAAAATGTTCTGTTTTTGGTCAGCGTGTGTCTCAATTTAAAAAACACAACAAATGTTTCTGATTTGTATCACTACTGAAGCAAGCTACAAATGTGAAGGGGTCTGGTTTGGTTTCCTGTGTCCAAACAAACCCCTGTACTTCACATTCACGTTTAGCAAGCGAACTGACAGGGAGAGTTTAACCGCAGGGGACGTGCCGCGGGACCTCATCAGAGGAGACGATGGACAGCATGTCCTCCTGCGGGGGCTCTGGGACTCTTTCCAGTCTATTTGTTGGTTGTAATCAACATCTGCTTCTGTATTGGCTGCCACTCGCAAGAAGAACAAACAAAAAAATGATTACCGTACTTACACACACATAACACGCCCCCTTCAGAAAACCTGGGGAGAATGCGTGATTATATATATATATATATATATTGCTTTTGATACGGTAGTACATTGCAGGATGCACGTTATACAAAAGATATATAAATGCAGCAAGTCCATTGTATACACACAGGGGGCGCTCGTGCGCGGTGAGCCGAGGACACCCTGGCCGACCGAACACTCCCTCCCCCCGGGCGACGCTCGGCCAATTGTGCGCGCAGCCCCCTGGGAGCTCCCGTCCACGGTCGGCAGAGGAATAGCCTGGACTCGAACCGTACAAACCATACATTTGTAACTTTTCATGAAGTGACCCACGTGCACGATGGTATGTGTGGTGCAAACATGCACAAAAAAATAAAAAAAAAATCTACTGTTTGTACCGTCCGTCGGTTCCAACGTACGCAAATAAAGACAACCTAACTTCAGATTATTTCTAGAGAGGCTTACTTACTTGCCACTGAGAAGTTGTTCAAGGGGTATGGCAGGTCAGCAGCTCGGGGCTTTTCCTTGTAGCCTGTGAAAGAGCCGTCAGTTTTCAGGAGGAAGTATCTCAGTCTCCAGTTTCTGAGATACTCTCCTGTGAAAGGTAGAGGAAAAACAGGTTTTTCTATATATATACACACACACACACACACACACACACACACACACATACATGGATGAAGGCTATATTTGCACCCTGAGCCATTAAAAAAAGGCATAATAGTACAGAGTCAGGATAATATACTTGAACTTTGACCCATTCGACTCTGAGCCCATCACTTTCAATTCAAACACAAAATGTCTCGTTCTCAAATCACTTGACAACACCCACTGTACAGAAATCTTCATTAATGATCAACAAAACGAGAATAAGTTAAAATTCATGACATGCTGGTACATTCGTATCTCAGAGAAACAGGAGAGGAACAGGAAATTAAAACAAGGCAAAAGGCAATCCAAATAAAGACTGTGGAACAATGGTCAAAGCTGCTTTGGACTGTTGATGGATGGACGACGACACCTGTGCTTGAACATTTTTGTGAAAATCCTTTTTTTTTTTTAATCGTTACTTTCCGTTTGTTTTGTGGTATGTGCTGGCAGCACTTTCACACTGTGGCCTTGGTCAAAGAAACGAAAAAGCTAGTTTATCAATCATCCAGTGTCGCCGGTCACTGTTTCCAAGCGCTTGTCACAGTTTCTAAACTATTCCCAGTGCTGATTTGTGGTTACGTTTTAGAATTACTACATTTTGTTGAACCGCACATGTTTCTAAAAATAACCGTTACATCTGTACAAAAACACTCCAAGCCTCGTACACGTTTGTAAAAGAGTGCGTTTATAAAATGTACCCGTGCTGATGAGAATCCCAGTGCAGCACTGCAATCTTATTCTGCTAGGCAAGCATTATTACTAATGCGATTACATATAGAAATATGTTTTGGCCATAACTTTTTTTTTTTTTTTTTTTTTTTTTTAAGAATTATGTTTTATGTATATTTCTAAAAAATAGGCATCCGATAGTCAGTACTACAAGTTATTTTTAAAAAACTGCACTCTTTGCTTTAATGTGTTTTTTTCCTTCTTTGATTTCCATAAAATATGGCAAACATGTTTGTTCTTCAAATTTTAGTAATGTGATTGAATAAAAAATGAATTTAAACTAACTTACTTTCTTATTTATTTAGACTCACTTTTTCATTTAAAAAAGTGTCATTGCTTCAGAATTTTGTAGAACACTCATTTCTCGTTGCAGATTTTAGGAAATTGTACCGCGGGTTTCCGTGGCGACTGTAACAGCGTTTCAGGACTCACCTCTCTTATGCAGCCAGCCTTCCTTAACAACAGTAACATCGCTCATTTCGGCTCCCTTGTGTGCCCCGAGCTCAAAGAATCGCTCCTCTGCGGATGATCAGCTCTAGTGCCCCCCCCTCTCTCTCTCTCTTTTTTGATCTCTGTGTCTGTTCCTACTCTCCAGGAGTGACTCAGCCTGGAAGGAAGGATCAGAGAAAGAATGCAAGGTGTTTTTTTTTTTTTTAATTCTTAATGTAACGATGTGCAGTTTTGTAACGGTGATGAGTCAGGCTCAGTCAGGTGACAAGTTGCACAAGGAGTTGTCTAGGCCACTGAACTTACTCAGCATCATGAACCAGTAAGGAAGTTTCCAAACGAGAGGAGGCCATTCAGCTCATCTTGCTCGTTTGGTTGTTAGTAGCTTATTGATCCCAGAATCTCATCAAGCAGCTTCTTGAAGGATCCCAGGGTGTCAGCTTCAACAACATTACTGGGGAGTTGGTTCCAGACCCTCACAATTCTCTGTGTAAAAAAGTGCCTGCTATTTTGTGTTCTGAATGCCCCTTTATCTAATCTCCATTTGTGACCCCTGGTCCTTGTTTCTTTTTCAGGTCAAAAGTCCCCTGGGTCGACATTGTCTATACCTTTTAGGATTTTGAATGTTTGAATCAGATCCCAGCGTAGTCTTCTTTGTTCAAGAATGAATAGATTCAATTATTTTAGCCTGTCTGCATACGACATGCCTTTTAAACCCGGGATAAATCTGGTTGCTCTTCTTTGCACTCTTTCTAGAGCAGCAATATCCTTTTTGTAACGAGGTGACCAGAACTGAACACAATATTCTAGGTGAGGTCTTACTAATGCATTGTAGAGTTTTAACATTACTTCCCTCGATTTAAATTCAACACTTCTCACAATATATCCGAGCATCTTGTTGGCCTTTTTTATAGCTTCCCCACATTGTCTAGATGAAGACATTTCTGAGTCAACATAAACTCCTAGGTCTTTTTCATAGTTCCATTCTTCAATTTCAGTATCTCCCATATGATATTTATAATGCACATTTTTATTGCCCGCATGCAATACTGTACACTTTTCTCTATTAAATTTCATTTGCCATGTGTCTGCCCAATTCTGAATGCTGTCTAGATCATTTTGAATGACCTTTGCTGCTTCAGCAGGGTTTGAAACTCCTCCTATTTTTGTGTCGTCTGCAAATTTAATGAGTTTGCTTACTATACCAGAATCTAAATCATTAATGTAGATTAGGAATAGCAGAGGACCTAATACTGAACCCTGTGGTACACCACTGGTTACCTCGCTCCATTTTGAGGTTTCTCCTCTAATCAGTACTTTCTGTTTTCTACCTGTTAACCACTCCCTAATCCATGTGCATGCATTTCCTTGAATCCCTACTGCGTTCAGTTTGAGAATTAATCTTTTATGCGGGACTTTGTCAAAAGCATTCTGGAAATCTAAATATTCACGAGCATGTTACTCGTAAAACGTTCTTGTTTTCATACCTATGAAAAATGGAACACATCTGGTCTTTTCTAAATTCCTAGATTACTGTAAATGGAAAACCGCGCTTAAAAAAAACAAAGTAAAACACAAATTAGTTAACCACGGTGCAAAATGAACCAACTAAAAAACACTGTGTAAAATGATTTCAAAATCGAGACTCCAATGCGATAGGTGTTACAGAAACTTGGTTATCAGAGTGATGGAGACAAATATAATTAGTGGGTATTGTTGTGTTTTGTACTACAACTAAGATGTGTTATAAATGAAACACACAGGAGCAGGAGTTCAGTTAACCTTCAGATATCTTATCTGTTACGTTCTTGTAAAGTACAAATACACTTGCATTCACTTGTGTAGATTAAACAATCAACCACTAGGAGGTGTACATAGAATTAGCATTAATTTGCATCAGCAGATTCGCCTTAACATATACAACAGGTACACACTGTATAGGAAAGATAGGCAGGGCAGAAGAGGCGGAGGGGTAGCGCTATACATAAGAAATAGTCTGCAAGCCGAGGTGTTAAATCAGGACAAAGAAAACAATGCAGAATCAATACGGGTCAGAATAATGGACACAAATTCAAAGGGCATAATAATAGGAGCATGCGATAGACCGCCAAATTCAGATGCTGAGCAAAATAATCTGTTATACAATGACATTCGAAATGCGTGTAGAAAAGGAGAAGCCATATTAATGGGGGATTCAACTTCTCCCATATAAAATGGGAAAACCCGGTGGGGAGCACGACAGACGAAATTGAAATGGTGGAAATGACAAATGACTGCTTCCTAACGCAATTTGTCTAGGCACCGACTAGAGGGGAGGCATGCCTTTATTTAGTCTTTTCAAATAATGAAGACAGAATAACTAAAACAGGAGGTCAGAGAGCCATTGGCAAACTCAGACCACAACATGGTCTCATTTGAAGTATTTTTAAAACCCCAAAAGTAATGACTAAAGCTAAGGTTTACAGGTTCGAATCCACACTATGTCACAGCCGACCGAGAGTTCCTAGAGGGCGGCGCACAATTGGCTGAGCGCTGCCCGGGTCGTGAGGACTTAGGTCATCAGGGGAATCCACGGCTCACCGCACATCAGTAACCCCTGTGGCTTAGTGTTAGCACTTACACAAGAACAGATTATAATATACTTGCTGTATTCAATAGCAAGTGCGAAATGTATAGTTTATTTTCATGTGTTAAATGAACACATAATTCCTCTTATTATAAAAAAGAAACTGCATTTGACAAAAACAGCATCGTACTGTATATATCGACGTACTTCTTATATGAATAATATTACTGACCAAGTGAGAGACAGTTGGGTGCCTCCTTTTTAGATGTTGCAGCAAAGCTGTGGTGATATTTCATCTTTCCTTTGCATATTATGCACTGAACCTGTGAATTGTTAGGTTGACCAAAGCAATCCCACACAACGCTTGTGTGTCTGGCGATTCTCGCAAATTTCTTGGCACCGGGTCTCTCACTTCCATCACTTTCCAAACTCCTTTCCCCGTTCTTCTGCACTAGTAACAGTATTGCTATGCGCATCCGCCATATTGCTGTGTTCCCGCTTGCCACTCCCAACACGTCGCCACAAAAAGGTTTTGTTTCATTAAATTTTTCGTCCAATGAAAGAGCTTTGCTAACGTAACAACATTGTTACGTTCTAGCAGGAGGATAGAGGTTCTAAACAATATTGCGACAATGCTGCTGCTTGTAAAATAACAATAAAGAAGTACCGACACATTAGCAAAATCATGTTTCCAATAGTGTTGCGTGGGTATTATTGAAGAAATACGCCTGGCTTGCAATTTGATGCAAACGGGTTTTATTTATCTAACAGAGAGAACAAGGATAGTCACAGTATACCAGAAGACGTATGTGTGAGGGGTTCTTTTTTTTTTTTTTAAACACAAAACAAAAAAAAACTCATCTTTTTTTTTCTACATAGCCCTAAGTTTTTTTTTGTCATTTTTTTACTAATATATCGCCTTCACTCTCTCAACCAAATCAGTAATAGCGATGTGTTGTTCAGTATTCCTGCCTAGATCAGACCGAGTGAACAGCTGATCGGAATTATTTGAGAACACACCTGGCGTGAATGTAGCTGCTGTAGCTAGCTCGAATACCAAAAAGATCGTCGAGTATTAAAATAATCGCCACGACTCGAGTAACTCGATTAATTATCCCAGCTCTAAGAATGCACTCACGACAAAGGAGTTATTCAACGATTTAATAATAATAATAATAATAATAATAATAATAATAATAATAATAATAATAATAATAATACAAACTTGCAAGCAGGTAACAGTGGTGTCGCTTCAGCTCCAGCGCCGAACAAACGAGTGATTTCACTGTCTAGGGCGGCCCAGCTAGCCGCCTGCTCAAATCAAACATACTTAAAACATCACCTACAAAAAAATATTTTAAAACTACTATCACTGAACTTTTAAACTCCACAAAAGTAAACCTACCTTGTAGAGACTACACTTTTAAAAGCAACATATCGTACAATGACAATATATATTTTTTTTAGCCCACAGACTACAGTCACCGCCCTTAAACATGTAAATTAGCCACGTGTGCGCTTAATGCTGACTCTGGGACACATTTGCCAGCTCTGCCTACAGTAAGCAGGACGGGCTTGTTTTCTGAGAGTGGCGGGTCGGGATGTGCAGAAGCACCCAAACTGAACATGGATTAAGCGTGTTTGGGGCTTGTTTTGAAAGGTAGTGCCTCAAACACGATCTAAACTATTCCATTCTTTACTCGTTATTATTATTATCATTCTCCAGTCCCTAACCATCATTACCAGTAAACACTGCACATTAGCATTATTAGCCTTTCTCTT
The DNA here is from genome assembly GCA_036884735.1 of Huso huso. Taxonomy (NCBI): domain Eukaryota; kingdom Metazoa; phylum Chordata; class Actinopteri; order Acipenseriformes; family Acipenseridae; genus Huso; species Huso huso. The sequence goes on along the minus strand of CM072706.1, from coordinate 225,818 downwards.
GGAAAAATAACAACTTCTTAGTGTGCAAGGCTTGAATTTCAGCGCAGGATCGCGGGAATCGCGCATTTTACAAAGTTGCTTCCACATATCTGCAGCTTTCAGTGTGGGAAAATCCCGCAGAGATATTTTAAGACACCAGGCTACTGTACTTTCCACCCAGTTTATAATGCCTGGAACGCTGCAACGGTCTCTAAGGAAGTGGGTGTCAGTGACGACAGCACTACGCGCCGCATTCTCAGTCGCTCTGGTTAAGAAGATATTTGAAGTGCCGCCAGCCTATTCCCGCGTACGTGATTCTCGGCCGCTATCTTTAAGCGTTATAGAAACTCAGTACACTGCAGCAAGTAAACGATTTAAAAAAATAATACGAGATCAAGTCTATCTACGTGTCGTTTTGGAAGCGGTGACTTGCGCTTTAACTCTTAACCCCAGGGCACCGAAGGGTACGTCAGCGCCCCCTAGCCCCACAAAAAAGCACAACGCCAGAAATATTTAAAGACCACAGCACCATAGAAATAAAACAAACAAATCAAGAAGCTGCTTGATGAGATTCTGGGATCAATAAGCTACTAACAACCAAACGAGCAAGATGGGCTGAATGGCCTCCTCTCGTTTATAAACTTTCTTATGTTCTTAAACCTCCCAATGCAATGTCCACAAATGCATATACCGTCTGCCATCTCCACTAGATTTACCTAGAATAAAAACAAACTGTAGCATAACTGATGTTGGCTGAGGCTTTTCCAAATAACTCAGTTTCATGCTGAGTGACCTCAGCCATAAGGACTCTCAGCTGCTCCTCAGAAAGCTTTTCTTTTCTTTTCCTTGCACCAAGAGGACTTTGCTGCTTTTCGTCTGACATATACATATTTTTTGTCTGGTTTGATTTTCGTGCCCCACAAATCTCATCCATCGCATACTGCTCTCTGTACTCTGAACTCATTCACCTCTGGGTTGTAAGTGCGGCTGCTAAATACCCCGATGCACAGGCAGAACCCACTGCGACCCTCATTATCATGATTGCAGATCATTATGTGTGTGTGTTGAGTAATTTGCATTGCTCTTAGCTTACATAGGCTGCAGTGCTAAATAATTGCCTGGCCGCTTGTCAAATTGGAACTTTTTGGATTCCCATGATGCACTGGTTCGCCAGGGACGGAATTCATTTTAATTCCGTACATGGTCTTGTTGTACTAGTGCTCAAATACACACTCCCTTTTTTCTTTCTATATTTACGGGAAACCTCGCTTAATATAATTTTAGGAAACGACATATGAGCACTGTGCTTGCATCCAGAGCGCGTCTGCCGATGAAAATAAAAATACGGCTAAAAACAAAACAGTATTCGGTTCAACAGAGACAGTTAGTAACTTAAAAACAAATAAGCTAAGTGCTCTGTCTGTCTGTACAGTTTGAAACTTGAATGTGCCGCCCCTGCTTGCTTTGCGACGCTCAGCCAATAGGCAGGGACGGGACGTTGAAAGGAATTGTGGGAAATGTCGTTTTAAGACCGTGAAATATACCTTTGCTTCTATGCCTGATCCCACATTCCCCACAATTTTTTCATCAATATTTATTTTATTTATGTATTATTGTATAACAAATAAAACACAGCAAATATGACAACGTAACACACACACACACACACACACACACACACACACACACACACACACACACACACACACACACACACATACATATATATATATATATATATATATATATATATATATATATATATATATATATATATATATATATAGCTCAAAGAGCCAGCTGCCCAACGTTTCGATATGTTGTATATATCTTTCTCAAGGGGGCCTTTGAATCAAAACATTGGAGGTATTTATAGGTTTTTGACGGCATGACAACTACTCGGTGTCTTACTGTTGTACAGGGCAGGCACAGTGTTACACAGACTGGGAGTGATGAGAGTGCCGCTTCACTGGAGGACTCGGTGTCTTACTCAACAGGGCAGGCACAGTGTTACACAGACTGGAGAGTGATGAGAGTGCCGCTTCACTGGAGGACTCGGTGTCTTACTGTTGTACAGGGCAGGCACAGTGTTACACAGACTGGAGAGTGATGAGTGCTTCACTGGAGGACTCAGTGTCTTACTGTTGTACAGGGCAGGCACAGTGTTACACAGACTGGAGAGTGATGAGAGTGCCGCTTCACTGGAGGACTCGGTGTCTTACTGTTGTACAGGGCAGGCACAGTGTTACACAGACTGGAGAGTGATGAGAGTGCCGCTTCACTGGAGGACTCGGTGTCTTACTGTTGTACAGGGCAGGCACAGTGTTACACAGACTGGAGAGTGATGAGAGTGCCGCTTCACTGGAGGACTCGGTGTCTTACTGTTGTACAGGGCAGGCACAGTGTTACACAGACTGGAGAGTGATGAGAGTGCCAGTGTTACACAGACTTCACTGGAGGACTCAGTGTCTTACTGTTGTACAGGGCAGGCACAGTGTTACACAGACTGGAGAGTGATGAGAGTGCCGCTTCACTGGAGGACTCAGGTGTCTTACAGTGTTGTACAGGGCAGGCACAGTGTTACAGACAGGGCGGGCGCTTCACTGGAGGAGTGTCTTACTGTTGTACAGGGCAGGCAAGTGTTACACAGGGCGGGCGGGAGAGCTCTGAATTCTCTCCTGCTTGTGTGGGTAAGGAGGAGAAACAGCTGACATTCATAAATAGACTCTGCCCTCAGTCATTCTCTTAGAATGGGGCCAATGCTGATGTCACACAGTGCTCCAGGTGCAGTTGAGTAATAGCAACACCGTTCCATGCAAAAAAGTGAAGCATTTAGAAATGTCAGTATTCATGGAAATCCTAAGGGCAAATAAATGAAAAAGATGTACTAAAAGCTTGACCCACTAGATGGCAGTGTTTACACACAAACTTGATTTGTATTGTCTCAGTATGATTCCTCACACAGCCATCCCCTCTGTAGACCCAGGAGCTCTATGCTGGTGAGACTGGAGTACAAAGGCCAGCCCAGCGGGAGTCCATAAACCAGCAGAGTCACTGTCATGAGATGAAGTAAAGAAGTCCTTCCTCATTATACCTCCCTGCCCCAATTCAGTGCTCCCTGTAGGATCCCTGGACCAGACCAGCAACTGGGCACAGCCAGGACTCAACCCTGCCCTGCCCTGACTGAACCCCTTCCCTGCGCACCATGTGCACTTTACTCTATCAAGTGAACACTTCTCTTTCTTTTTCATTGCAGAGCAGCTGATCAAATATAGCCACACTACAATTTGAATGGGAAAAAAGGGTAACTATGAGCCATACACCATCATTTACATTTTCACAGAACTCATTTAATAATACTGGTACCAGAGGAAACTTTGATAAAACTTTTCAACAGGAAGTGAGTGGCAATGTTCTATTTAAACAACAACAACAATAAAACCAATATATTTTCTAACTATTGATGATGAGCTGTTAGTTTTCATATCATCAAACCAGTGGTCCCCTGTGCTTCAGACAGATCAGCCAATCACTGCCTCATTGTGAGGTGACGTTGTGCATGGCTTTACCCACAGCTCAGGCTGTCTGTCCGTCACAAGCACTTCTACCACTGGATGGAACAATTCAAGAATGATTAACATGAGTGGATCTTTTCTTCTGCTTGTCTTTAGTCTGGGTGAGTGATATTCACAAACACACTGGAGATGCACTATTGAAAACAGGGTCTCAGTGGGGGCTAGCACAGAGACATCATTATTATTGAGAAACACAAGAATCATTCTTTACTCTTCTTTTCTTACAGCTGTCTATGGAGATTCACAGATTCATCAGACTCACGTGTTTATTCCATTGAAGGAGGGAGCGCTGAAATGAACTGTAATGACAGTGTTTCTAACTACAAGAGCATGCAGTGGTATAAACAGCCACACGGTCAAAGTCGTGACATCATACTGTCTGCTTACATTACAAATGAAACCTCGGGACGATTCAACATGACTGTGAATAAAGAGAAGCTCTCCAGCACTCTAACCATCAGTGCTGTTGAGCTGCTGGATTGTGAAGCTGTGTATTATTGTGCAGTGAGAGCACAGTGAGAGAGGGGTGGAGACACCTGCACAATATCCTGCTCTCAGGGGCAGCACCACTCAGCTTCACATGTGCTTTATGTTATATAATGTAACTTTAGGGCAGGATTGTAGCATTGAAAATGATGTAAAAATGTACAAAAGTTAATATTGATCAAATTGTGTATACCATGAATCAGAAACAGATGCACATATTTAACATTCATTATTGATAAAGATGAACTGTATATGTATAAAGTGAGATACCAGCTCTTTACCACCAGGGGGTGCAGTGTGATTAAGATTAATCACCATTTCCCCGTAGAGAGGAGGCAGGTTTACACTCATCTTTCAACTACAGGACAGTGTAAAAGCACAACACTTACATGACACTAACCGGGTTGTGTCTAAACTCACAAACCCCATGGCTGTAACTGCAGCCTTGCCTCTTGGTGAGAGGATTCATCCACAGTATACAGCACACATGACATTATGTTACTTTTTAATTTGTATTGTAAACATAATCTAGAGCTTTCAAACCCCAGTTGCCATCTCGAATAGACAGCACTGTGCATAATATACAGCGCTGCAGAGCCTGTGTTTGCTGTGTGTGTGTCTCATCTCAATAATATTACAAACATTTCATGCAACAGTAGACATGATACAAGCTTCATCACCAACACATTATATATAGGGTTAAGATGATTATCCATTAAACATATTACTGTAGCTGCAAGTAAATGTAACCTTGTGATAATGAAGCTTACTGGAGCAAAGATAGCCGATCATGAGAGTGTTGTTTTGTATGAAACGAGGGTCTTGTGAGAATGATCTTATACTCGTGACATGAAGAATAATGTCCTTGATTTTAATATCAGTCATTTCATTTGAAAAGCATTATAGATTCCCTATCACTACAATAAAAAGCTGAATCTAGAACAAGGGGGTGCTTTGTTACCACAAGTTGCTGCAGCACATACACTTTGAAGAACAGGAAATAGCTGTGACAAACACCACTATGGATTCATTCACGTGATCTCAAGGGGGGCTGGTTCAGTATGAAGAGAAACTTTCATATCCATCCTCTTTTGTTCCTTTCTTCAAATGCACAGGACTTACTCTAGAGTACTAATATGACAAGACTGAGATGTTTCATTCTTTGCTTGATTCTATCAGGTGTGTTCTTCCAGGGACCCATGATTATGATTATTATTTATTTATTAGCAGACTCCCTTATCCAGGGCGACTTACAGTCGTAAACAAAAAAATACATTTCAAGAATCACAGTACAAAATTATTAATTAAGAGCAAGATAAATACAATGACTTCAGTTCAAGTAAGTACAAGTATATGACAAAATACGAATCAATATCGGAGCAGATAACACAGTGTCAGTGATAGTTACCTCAGGATATGATTAAATGCAAAATACTACCGATTGAATAACACATGTGGCAGATTACAGTACAGTACTCTAAAGTACAGGACTAAATGCAGTAAAATAGGGAGCAGATAAGTGCAAGTAAAGCGCATTAAGGAAGAGTGAAAGTGTCCAGAGGGAAAAGAGGAGTTCTACAGGTGCTGTCTGAAGAGGTGAGTCTTGAGGAGGTGCCAGAAGGTGGTCAGAGACTGGGCAGTCCTGACATCTGTAGGAAGGTCATTCCACCACTGTGGGGTGAGGGTGGAGAAGGAGCGGGCTCTGGAGGCAGGGGAGCGTAGAGGAGGTACAGACAGTCTTCTAGTGCAGGAGGAGCAGAGAGGTCGCGTGGGGGTATAGGGAGAGTTGAGGGTCTGGAGGTAGCTGGATGCAGTCTGGTCAAAGCATCTGTAGGCAAGTACAAGAGTCTTGAACTGGATAGAAGTGGTGATCAGGAGCTAGTGGAGTGAGCAGAGCAGTGGAGTGGAGTGGGAGAAGCGAGGAAGAGAGAACACCAGGCGAGCAGCGGAGTTCTGGATGAGCTGGAGCGGACGGGTGGCGGACGCAGGGAGGACAGCCAGGAGGGAGTTGCAATAGTCTAGGCAGGAGAGTACCAGGACCTGGACAAGGAGCTGGGTGGTGCAGTTGGACCCTTGGGGGACTCCTGTTGAGAGGGCGAGGTGTGGAGGTTGCTCCACGCCAGGTTACCTTTTAAGTGCGGTTGGAGAGGTAGGAGAAGAACCAGGCCAGAGCAGTGCCAGAGATTCCCAGGTCAGCGAGAGAGGATAGTAGAATAGAGTGATCGACAGTGTCAAAGGCAGCAGAGAGGTCGAGGAGAATTAGGACAGAGGAGAGAGAGGCAGCTCGGGCAGAGTTTAGTGAGTTAGTGACAGACAAGAGGGCGGTTTTAGTGGAGTGAGCAGAGCGGAAACCAGATTGGAGAGGGTCGAGCAGAGAGTGGTTGGACAGGAAAGCAGAGTGCTGGCGGTGTACAGCCCGCTCGAGGGTTTTGGAGAGGAAGGGTAGGAGGGAGACAGAGGTCGAGGGTAGGTTTTTTGAGGAGGGGAGTGATAGAGGCTTGTTTGAAGGCAGAGGGAAAGAGACCAGAAAGGAGAGGTGTGTTGAGAAGGGAGGAGATGAAGGGAAGTAGAGCAGGAGCAGCAGCTTGAAAGAGGTGAGTGGGGAGGGGGTCCAGGGCACACGTGGTGGGTTTGTGTCCCTGGAGCAGGGTGGAGAGGTCAGAGTCTGAGAGGGGAGAGAAGGTGGAGAAGGAGGTTGAGTTAGTAGGGGACGCAGTGGGTGTAGGGGTTGGAGCAGGAGGGGGTGCGGGGGAGGGAGAGGTGTTAAAGAGTTTACGGATATCTGAGATTTTAGAAGAGAAGAAAGAGGCAAAGTCAAAAGGAGATAGAGGAGGGAGGAGGATGGGGGAGGGTTTAGGAGGGAGGAGAAGGTAGAGAATAGTTTACGTGGGTTGTTAGTGGAGGCTTGGATTATAGATTGGAAATAAGAACATTTAGCAGAGGAGAGATAGAGGAGAAGGAGGAGAGAAGGAGCGGTAGAGGTCTAGGGCAGCAGGGAGTTTGGTTCTCTTCCATTTCTTTTCAGCAGATGGCAGTGTGGTTCTTGCTGAGCAGAGCACAGAGGAGAGCCAGGGTTGGGGAGGGGAGGGGCGAGCAGGTTGGGAGGTGAGGGGACAGAGAGAGTCGAGGGAGGAGGTGGAGGTAGCAGAGTCTACAGAGAGTTGGGAGAATGTGTTGATAGGAGGGAGGTGAGAGAGAGTGTTGGAGGCAAGGACAGAAGGGGAGAGAGATCGGAGGTTACGGCGAGAGGTGACAGTGGGGGTAGGAGGAGCAGGGAGAGATGGGAGAGACAGAGAAAATTAGATGAAATAGTGATCAGAGAGGTCCAGAGGGGTGACAGAGAGGGTGGAGGGGAAGCAGGCTCTGGAGAAGGTGAGGTCCAGTTGACGGCCAGCTTTGTGGGTAGGAGGAGATGGAGAGAGACAGAAGTTGAAGGAGTGAAGGAGAGGGAGGAATCCGGCAGAGTGGCTGGGGTTGAAGAGATGGATATTGAAATCACCTAACAGGACAGCTGGGGTAGACAGAGAGGGGAGGGAGGAGAGTAGATAGTTGAGTTCATCTAGAAAGTGAGCGAGAGGGCCAGGGGGACGGTACAGTACAATTAGCAGTTGACAGGGAGAGGTTAGTTGGATGGTGTGAAATACAAAGGTATTAACAGAGAGTGAGGAGAGGTCGGAGGGGACAGAAAAGAGTAAGGAGGGAAAGAGGAGAAGACCAGTCCCATCTCCCCATCCAGTGAGCCGTGCAGTATGGGACAGGATGTAGAGAGAGGACAGGGCAGCAGGAGTTACAGTGTGGACAGCCAGGTTTCAGTGAGAGCAAGGAAATCGAGAGAGAGGTGGGAGGCAAAGGCAGAAAAGAAATCAGCTTTGTTAGCAGAAGAGTGACAGTTCCAGAGTGCACCCGAGAGAGTGCGAGGGGGGAGAGGGGGGGAGAGGCAGAGGGATGAGGTTAGAGGGGTTGGAGGAGCAGCGGCAGAGAGAGGGCAGAGGACGAGAGTGAGAGGACAGAATAACAGGGATGTGAGAGACAGTCATAGCAGGACAAGCAAGACAAATAGGCACAGTTGGAGTAGGAGCGGTGGGTGCAGAGGAGGTTACAGACCTGACTAGTAGATGGCGTCTTGCAGAGTACTGCTAGGTTCAGATCTTTTCCAACAGCCTCCCCTCGCTGGACTCCCGGCTCTTTTGTTGTGAGGCTCTTCGGTTGACTGGTGCTTCGTGCTGGTGCACAAATAGCCTAACTGACTAATATAACAACTAGGTGGATAAAAGCTGTGTGTAAATCAATCAAATTGCAAATCAACCTCTATTCAATTTAACCACACTCACCTGGTACTAATCAAACACTAGATCACCTAATTAAAACACCACCTTTATAATGTTACTTAGCTAATGTTATTTACTTGAAGCAGGATCAGTTACCCATCTGTCTCAGACTCTGGTTACCTGTAGACTCTAACAGTAGTAGTTCTTTATGTATTTGATGTATGTTTTACTTATCGTCTTAAAAACGTTATATTTGATTTACGGATCTCAAAAGATCCCGCGGAAAAATGAAAAAGACATTACTATTTGTTTTCAATATTGCCACAACCTCCGAGGCATACTAGTTACGGTCTATCCTGGATAACCAAACCACGCCCCAGTCTTGACTGCTCATGAATATGCATGACAGTGGCAATTTCTGACAGCACTTCGGCGGTAAAGAGCTCTTGTCAGGCCAGGTGAAAACATAGATCGTAGAAAAATAATAACACGTATGTGTTAAGGAGGGGTGTCTCTAAATAAATCTAGGTGAATCGGGTTTAAAAATGCAATCATTTTAAAAAAAAGAAGGCTTGGAATAGGAAATTAGGCAGGTTTTACATAATACAGATAGGGGATAAGTCGCTCCCGGAACTTTTTGGATTCCCATGATGCACTGGTTTGCCAGGGACGGAAGAAAAGGCGGAGTTGACTATCTTGTGTTTATAGAAGATCTTTGGTTTAACCGTGAGATCTGTGCGACGGTTCAAGGCAATCCCACCAGGGGGCGGTGTAGGACAATCATTTGTTCAATGCTCATTCACAGTCGGCTCCCACTCGCCATATCTCCTGGTGCAGCTGCTTTCCAACACTACATTTCTGTGGTGTCATACCATAAAAGGACTGTAGATGTCACTATTACTATGGTTGTATTTACTAGTATAGCCTGAACTACAGAGAGGTACTGGACTGCCGTGACTGTTGCTGTTTGTGTTCAGGTTGCTCTGCTAGTAACCCTAACATGTCTCCTTCAACTCCCCCTACACATGAAGCTCACAGCTGAAAAGACCACAGTGTGGATTGATCCCATGAATCACACCTACATTAGCTGCTGATCAGTGATATTGGTTTGATTAAGATCATAAGAAAGGATTGCAAACCAGAGGCAGCTGTTCAGCTCAGCCTGTTCATTTTGCTGTAGCAGCTTTTTAAATAAAAAAAAACCTAATCAAACTGTTTCTTAAAGGATCTTACTTTAACGTAGTTTGCAATTAATATGTGTGTGTGTGTGCGTGCGTGCGTGCGTGCACGTGTGTGTTTATTATGAAGAATTATGAATTGGCTCAAATGATAAACGTTCGCACTCATTACACACACTGAACAGTCAGCGCTAACTAAATTTGATAAAGGAAAGGAGAAAAAGTCAGTTTCGGTCATCAGTGTATATGAGGTAATTATACTAAATAACATTAATCAAAATGTTTGGGAGTGGGGGGCACCCATTGACTCGGCTTCAAACAAGATGTCCTCTTATTGTCATTCAAGCATAATTATATTGACTTATATAATGCTAACTATTGACACAGTAAATTTAAAATTAAATTAAATGTATCTAGCAAAGTACAATAAAAATGTTATATTTTATATATTTATATTATTTTGTCATCATTTCATTATGTTATATTTTTCAGGATATATCTACAAGTGAACTTGACAAGTACCTGAAAACCACACAAGAAGAACCACCGCATCTTGTTCTTTGTGTTGCAAAGAACACCCTCCAGGAAGCTGTAATAGTAGGGGATACTGTTGTGATATTTTGCCAAGCAAAAACTGTATTAGATGCTGTGCTTGTTCTCCTGGGAACGTACTATGCCTTCCACCTGCAGTACCCCAAAGTTTATTCGCAGGTGCTTGGATTCCTGCAGCAAAATATATTGGGAGACCCATTTACTGGATGCAAATCCCATCAATACAGATTTTTTTGCAAAAAGGTTTAACGATTAAATTAATGAATTACAACAATAACATTCTTACATAATTGTAAATATCTGTAAACAAATTAAATAATTGTAAATTATTTGTTAAATCTGAATTTCATGATAAGGTAGTATGTTTTTTTATTGTGTATTTAAATAATTTATTTGAGGGTGGACATATACAGTTTAATTTGTGTCTTTTTTGTATTGTAAAAATAAGTAAGCATTTAGCAAGCATTTGGAACCCCTATTTTCAGTGTATGAATAAAAACCACACTGCGGTGCTACTAATATAGACACCTCATGATCAGGGATAGTCAATCAATCCCAGTGTGTTACTAATAATTCAAGAATAAAGTTAAACAATTCATGTTTGTACCACAAGCACACAATGACAGATATAGATCAGCTTCAGAAAAAGTATTATATATATAACATCCTACTGCAGCAAGCTGTAGCAAAAGCCTGCTTGTTTTTTCTTTAGTCTTAAACATGCAAGGGACATTTTGTGTCCTTACTATTTAAAATGTGGGGAATATATAAAAAAAAAACGTGATTGTCAAATATCTACTGGTATCCCTTCTAGCCTTTTCTAGTCTGTTGCAATCCATTAAGTATTTGAATCCTACATTTCTGTGTAACACGCTTCATTTATTAATATTACATTTCAGCTGCTAGTTCTGTATGAGGTCTAAATCGTTGGATTACATTTCCTGAGGTTCTGAAATTGTGTTGGCCAGTCCCCCAAGCTGTGTGTCATCGGCAAATTGTAGAAGCATGCTTATCATCTCCCGATGTAGGTCATTAATGTAGACACTGCCTCCATAAAGCAGAATCTTGCAGTTTCACTGGACCTCAGAATGGAAGCCAAATTAGGTCAGAGGTAACATGCTAGTTAACTCGGAGAACATCTAACAAAGACACTTTTATACTTAGGCCAGTGTTCTAACACAGTGTTATACACATTTCAGACTTTTAACTGACTTGGGCTTCAGACTGAAATCCCCTTGCTTTGGGTGACCATTTCATTGAAATTGACAAGATTTACATTTTCATTTAAAAATAAAGATTTTGAATGCAATTCGCTTATGATTATCATCTTATATAATGCAATACACATATATATATATATATCATATAATATAATATTATATATCAGTATATATATATATACACTGTATGTTTATTTAAATGTTTATAGAAAATGCTCAGGAATACTCACTTGCAAATACAGTAGGCGCCATAATTATTCATACCCTTTATTCAGTGTAAATGAAATGGGGGAATTAAATTAAAACTTGACCCACCAGCTAATCGCAAAGTCAGAATTTAATGGTGGTTGTATTTATTAGTAGAAGAAAGTGCCCACTTATGATAAATCAAACTGCTATTAAGTACATATTTCTAATTTGGTTTTAGTGGATGGGTCTAAATGTTGATTTAATCCCCCCAAAGTTGGTTTTAAAATATCAACAAAAAGCAAGTTTACATTCATTATTTCTTGCTATATCGTAAAAACACATCTGTCAAAAATAACTGCATTTTAATTTTTAATATCCAAACTGCATTATATATTTGTAATAAAGTTCTTTGTTTGCAATTTTGATCTCCTTGTTTGTTTTCATAGTACTTTTGACAGGAAAGCAGGACTTCAATCAAAACAGATAAATAAGTGCTTTTAAATAAAAATAAAAATAAAAAAAACCTTCAGACAACTGTGAATGAATGACTGTGTTAACATCTCTTTTGTCAGGGGTGCAGAACTCTGGGGCAAGAAGGTTTTCATTTTTCGCCCTCTGCAGGCAATAAGACAAATGTCTAAAATAATAAAACAGGGCACCAGTGCGGTGTTTGCAAATAAACGCAGCACCCTTCCACAGTGCCCATTCAATGCGATTGGTTAATTTGCCCAATAACCGATATTAGTGCAGGCTACTGTTGTTGAAGCTGACACCCAGGGATCCTTCAAGAAGCTGCTTGATGAGATTCTGGGATTAAACTCTTATGTAAATAAATAAATAAATCCCAATGCAAAAACTGAAAGCAAGCCTTTTATCAAAGTGTCATTTTTTTTATTAACATTATATTTGACAAATGTCTCCTTTAGGTCTCAATTTCACGCATGGTCTCCATAATGAAGGCTACAGAGTGTGTGTTGGCGTGTATATATATATATATACAGTGTATATATATATATATATATATATATATATATATATATATATATATATATTTTATATATATATATGTATTTTTAAGGATATATATTTTGCCAGCTTGTACAGCTCTTTTACAGTTTTAACAAATCAGATGTTTCAACAATTTTCAAGTCTAAACATTGGAAAAACTCACAAAATAATAGCAGAAGCAACACGTACAACAATTCAAAATTACAAATAAACACAACCACGGTCAAGACGGGACTCTGCAGTCATCGTCTGTAGGGTTTCCCCTCTATGTTTTGGTCCTCAAAACGAAAAGAATATTCTTCAGAGGTGAACAAAAAACTGGACAACAACAACAACAATAAATAATAATAAATATACATTTACAAAATAAACTTAAAGCAAACACAAGAAATAATATTTTGTTCTCTTCTCAAACTCGTGTTTTGTTTAACAGTGCTTTTCCCCATTCTTCCCCTGTCTTGCCATGGTTGTAAGTGTTCATACATCCTGTGATTGCACTCAGATGAAGAGGAGCTGCCAGCTACTCTCGCCAACACACTGGAGGATCAACAGCGGCCATCCACATCCTTTTCAAATGCTTGACAATTACAATCATTTTTGTTTGTTGTAGTTTTCTTTTTGTGAGTTGGCTATTAAAAACAGTAGCGCACTATTGCTTTGTCTAGCAATATGTCTAACAAAAAAGCATAGCTAAATACATCACAAGAAAAACCTGTCTGCTACAATCAGCACAGATTATTACAATATTAAATAAAATACCCCATTGTCAGTGTATGTCATTTAGAACTCGGAATGAGCCAAACTGTAAAAAAATTAAATAAAAATAAATAAATCTGAAATGCAAATAAAAACAACAGCATACGTCCAAGACAGTGTTTTCATTCCTAAAGAGGAATTTCAACGGCTTCCAAAAAAAAAAAAAAAAAAAAAAACACCAAACAAACACACCCCATCACATACATAAATGCTGTTTGCAGCTGCCAATAACGTCCAGCAATTAGGAGGTATAACACTTAATGGGCACACACAGACTCTCTCACACACACAGACTCTCTCTCTCACACACACACACACTCTCTCTCACACACACACACTCTCTCTCTCTCACACACACACACACACACAGACTCTCTCTCTCACACACACACACACAGACACTCTCTCTCTCACACACACACACACACTCTCTCACACACACAGACTCTCTCACACACACACTCTCTCTCACACACACACAGACTCTCACATACACAAAGACTCTCTCTCACACACACACAGACACAAAAAAGTTCCAATGAACATGCTCTTTAAGGCTTCTCTCCTCTGTGAATTCGCTGGTGTTTTTTCAGGTCTCCTGAATCTCTGAAACCCTTCCCACAGTCAGAGCAGCGATACGGTTTCTCTCCTGTGTGAATTCGCTGGTGTGATTCAAGGCTGTGTGACCGACTGAAACTCTTCCCACAGTCAGAGCAGAGATATGGTTTCTCTCCTGTGTGAATTCGCTGGTGTGTTAGAAGGTTGTATTTAACACGGAAACTCTTCCCACAGTCAGAACAGAGATACGGTTTCTCTCCTGTGTGAATTCGCTGGTGTGTTAGAAGGTTGTATTTAACACGAAACTCTTCCCACAGTCAGAACAGAGATACGGTTTCTCTCCTGTGTGAAACTCTTCCCACAGTCAGAACAGTTTTTCCCACGCTTTGAGTGATTTATGGCTCTAAAGCCTCGCCTTTTTTTTCCCACGCTTTGAGTGATTTATGGCTCTAAAGCCTCGCCCCTTTTTTTCCCACGCTTTTGAGTGATTTATGACCTGTCCCTTTTACCAGACATCCGTCAAAAATCACCCTCCCTAAAAATGGCGTCTGTTGTACCCTTTATTTTTAGACTATTATAAAGAAAAAGACAGAAAGAAAGAAGAGAAAGCAAGTTGTATTAGTGCGTTGTTTTTGATTATGTTTGAGACCCTCATTAACAATAACCAGGGTTATTACCATACAGAGAGTCCCTAAACATTTTTGACTATGTTTGAGACCCCCCGTAACAATAACTAGGAGTTATTACCATACAGAGAGTCCCTAAACATTGAAGAGTCTCATAATCAGTATATTATACACATACTACACTGAAAATTAACCCATAACAGCAAGTCTCAAATGCGCCCGGGCCCTACATTTCTGTGGGATTTTCAGGCCGTGGTAGGTAGCTGTGTCAATTCCATAATAAACATGTTTCCATCTAATAGTTGATTTTAATATTACAACATGTTCCAAAAACGATTTAAAGTTGTTTTGAATCCAATAAAGGTTAGCACAGGCTGAATTGTAAAGGTTTTAGGGTATTTTAGGAGCCTACCCATAATGCCCTGTATTTGCATACTGGTTTCTATTAACTTTACAGAGAACTCTAAAAAACTATTTAAAATGTAATTTGGTCATTGATAGATGTAACCAATATGTTCTTTGTATTAATGTGAACATTTTAAAACCATACACGACGTGGTTAGGTACAAGAATAATCTTTTTCTGTTAAAATGTTTAAATGCCTCATTATTAAGCAAGACGTCTACTGCCATCTGCTGGTCGAATTGAATATTGCAGTGGCTGTATTATTAAGCAAGTCGTCTACTGACATCTGCTGGTCGAATTGAATATTGCAGTGGCTGTATTATTAAGCAAGCCGTCTACTGCCATCTGCTGGTCGAATTGAATATTGCAGTGGCTGTATTATTAAGCAAGCCACAGACTTGTGTCTGTAGCTCGTTTTAATATGAGCATCGGTTTCTAATTATTTTCAAAAATAAATATTGTATAAAAAACGTGTTTGATAGTAAAAACTAATGTTTTTATATAAATAAAAGTATTTGATAGTTTCACTGCGCCTACATCTTCGAGTGTAAAAAAAATGCCTCCTATTTTCTGTTCTGAATGCCCCTTTATCTAATCTCCATTTATGACCCCTGGTCCTTTTTTTTTCTTTTTTCAAGTCAAAGAAGTCCCCGGGTTGACATTATCTATACCTTTTAGGATTTTGAATGTTTGAATCAGATCGCCGCGTAGTCTTCTTTGTTCAAGACTGAATAGATTCAATTCTTTTTAGCCTGTCTGCATACGACATGCCTTTTAAACCTGGGATAATTCTGGTTTGCTCTTCTTTTGCACTCTTTCTAGAGCAGCAATATCCTTTTTGTAACGAGGTGACCAAAACTGAACACAATATTCTAGGTGAGGTCTTACTAATGCATTGTAGAGTTTTAACATTACTTCCCTTGATTTAAATTCAACACTTCTCACAATATATCCAAGCATCTTGTTAGCCTTTTTTTTATAGCTTCCCCACATTGTCTAGATGAAGACATTTCTGAGTCAACATAAACTCCTAGGTCTTTTTCATAGTTCCCTTCTTCAATTTCACTGTCTCCCATATGATATTTATAATGCACATTTTTATTGCCCGCATGCAATATTTTTTTACACTTTTCTCTATTAAATTTCATTTGCCATGTGTCTGCCCAATTTTGAATGCTGTCTAGATCATTTTGAATGACCTTTGCTGCTTCAACAGTGTCTGCCACTCCTCCTATTTTTGTGTCGTCTGCAAATTTAACGAGTTTGCTTACTATATCAGAGTCTAAATCATTAATGTAGATTAGGAATAGCAGAGGACCTAATACTGATCCCTGTGGTACACCACTGGTTACCTCACTCCATTTCGAGGTTTCTCCTCTAATCAGTACTTTCTGTTTTCTACCTGTTAACCACTCCCTAAGCCATGTGCATGCATTTCCTTGAATCCCTCACTGCGTTCAGTTTGAGAATTAATCTTTTTGCGGGACTTTGTCAAAAGCTTTCTGGAAATCTAAATAAACCATGTCGTATGCTTTGCAGTTATCCATTTTCAATGTTGCATCCTCAAAAAGTCAAGTAGGTTAGTTAGACACGATCTCCCTTTCCTAAAACCATGCTGGCTGTCTCCCAGGATATTGTTACCATATAGGTAATTTTCCATTTTGGATCTTATTATAGTTTCCATAAGTTTACATATAATAGAAGTCAGGCTTATTGGTCTGTAGTTACCTGGTTCAGTTTTGTCTCCCTTTTTTGTGGATTGGTATTACATTTGCTATTTTCCAGTCTGTTGGTTGTGTCAAGAGACTGTTGCATGATCTTGGTTAGCGGTTTGTAAATAACTTCTTTCATTTCTTTGAGTACTATTGGGAGGATCTCATCCGGCCCAGGGGATTTGTTTATTTTAAGAGCTCCTAGTCCCTTTAACACTTCTGCCTCTGTTATGCTAAAGTTATTTAAAACTGGATAGGAACAGGTCGACATGTGGGGCATGTTGTCCGTGTCCTCCTTTGTAAAAAACCTGTGAAAAGTAATCATTTAATATATTTGCTATTTTTTTTCTTCATCTATGATTTTGCCATTTGTGTCTCTTAGACATTTAACCTCCTCTTTGAATGTTCTCTTGCTGTTATAATATTGGAAAACATTTTGGAATTGGTTTTAGCCCCTTAGCAATATTGATTTCTATCTCTCTTGGCCTTTCTAACTTCCTTTTTGACTTGTGTTTGCAGTTCCAAGTACTCTTTCTGTGTGCTTTGTTTTGGTCCCTTTTAAACGCTCTGTAAAGTGCCTTTTTTTCGCTGAATTTTTTAATTGATCTATTAAACCATTTTGGCCATTTTGTTTTAGATTTAGATTTGTCTACTTTTGGGATGTAATTGTTTTGTGCCTCTAGTACTACATTTTAAAAAAACAGCCACCCTTTTTCTGTGGATGTTTTCTCTATTTTACTCCATTATTCTCTATTTTTTGTCTTATTGCAATTATTTTAAAACCATACACGGCGTGGTTAGGTACAAGAATAATATTTATTCTGTTAAACTGTATCAATGCTGCTGGATTAAGCATGCCGCAGACTCGTGTCTGTAGCATCGGTTTCTAATTATTTTCAAAATAAATATGGTATAAAAAGCATATTTGAAAGCAAAAACTAATGTTTTAATATGAATAAAAGTCTTATCGATAGTTTCAACTCTCCTACATCCGCTGGCTGTAAGAAAGACGGTGTAAAAAAATAGCCCTCCCTAAAAAATGGCGTCCATTGTACCCTTTATTTTATAGACTATTACAAAGAAAAGACAGAAAGAAAGAAAGAAGAGAAAGCAAGTTGTATTGTAGTGCATTGTTTTTTTACTATGTTCAAGACCCTCCGTAACAATAACCAGGGGTTATTACCATACAGAGAGTCCCTAAACATTTTTTACTATGTTTGAGTCCCTCCGTAACAATAACCTGGGGTTATTACCATACAGAGAGTCCCTAAACATTTTTTTACTATGTTCGAGTCCCTCCGTAACAATAACCTGGGGTTATTACCATACAGAGAGTCCCTAAACATTTTTAACTATGTTTGAGATCCTCCGTAACAATAACCAAGAGCTATGACCATACAGAGAATCCATAAACATAGAAAAGAATCTCATAATCAGTATATTATACACATATTACACTGAAAATTAACCCATAATAGCAAGTCTCAAATGTGGGGCCCTACATTTTGGGTTGGATTTCCAGGCCGTGGTAGGTAGCTGTGTCAATTCCATAATAAACATGTATCCATCTAATGGTTGATTTTAATATTACAACATGTTCTAAAAAACGATTTAAAGTGGTTTTTGAATCCAATAAAGGTTAGCACAGGCTGAATTGTAAAGGTTTTAGGGTTTTTTAGGAGCCTCCCCATAATGCATCTGTATTTGCATACCGGTTTCTATTAACATTACAGAGAACTCTAATTATTATTATTATTTATTTATTAGCAGACTCCCTTATGCAGGGCGACTTACAATTGTAAGCAAAGACATCTAATTAATGTTATTTTTGAAGCTAAAAAATTTGACCACTACATTCTTTGGCTTAATACGTGATTAGGAGTAAGGGTCATCTTTTCCTGTTAAAACTGAATATATTTTGGGATTTCTCAGGACTAGTAAGAAATTATAGAGAAAGAAGGAAGAAAGTCTGTTTTTTAACCAAGCAGCAGAGTTATGGGGAATATGGTGAACAGACCCTGTCTGTTGGCCAAGAAGAAAGAAGCAGTCCTATAGAAGAAAACGTACAAAAACCTGTTTTTTTATTTAGTAAGACATTTTTCTTAAATAAGAGTCTTAACTACTATCCTTCAGAAGAATACATCTTACATAAAGGCTTCTTAATCAATATGTAATATTTTAAACTATTACACTGAAAAAGAACCTTATCTAACTGTGAAAAGTCTATTGAGCCTGTTCTTTTTTCAGGGAGGTAGACTTGGGGGTGGGCTGTTCACTGTGTAATTATTTATTTTTTTTATTATTTATTTCTTAGCAGCAGCCCTTATCCAGGGCGACTTCCAATTGTTACAAGATATCACATTATTTTTACATACAATTACCCATTTATACAGTTGGGTTTTTACTGGAGCAATCTGAGTAAAAGTACCTTGCTCAAGGGTAATGCATGGACTGTTCCCACAAGGCTGTTGGCTGATATTCGAATACGGGGGTCTTTCTATCTACTGTATACAGGTTCTCTAATTATTTTCAAATTAAAGTTCTAAAAAACAAAAATAAATGAAAATCTTTCAAAGTTGGCTGTTTGGTCGTGTGAATTCAATTCTTTAATAATTACACTTATTTTAGTTAAGATGAAAACATTTACAAAGCGATGAAATTAATAAATACACAAATAAATAAATACATGTCTGCTGTTCAAGTATAGTCTATAATTGTAGACAGTGTTCAAGTTTGTTACAAATATTTTAGTTCAGATGTAAGCAGCGACAAACTATGGACGCTTATCTGAATTGATTGAATGGAGGTCAGAAATTGTTTTACAATCACAAATGGTCGGACATTATGTAAAAAAAAACAACAAAAAAAAACATGTTTTAGTACTGTGTTTCTGATTTTACTGGGCGGATAGGCAGCTGCAAATGTGATATGGTTGTCTTTTTTATGATACACTTAATGTGATCTAACTTAACATGATATGGCCTGTATGTTATAATGTTTAAGATTTTACTGTATTTAACTAAGTATTTGCATTATTTTAACATATTCATTTTAGATCTTGAAACAAAATGACATACTTAAAATACCTGAAAATCTTATCAAACACCTTTGTGGTATTTTTCATACATGTGGATAGAAAAATAATTCTCTACATAAGTTATTTGGGCCTCATTTATTTTGGAATTGTTTCTTTTCTGTTAGATTAAGATTTTTTTGCTGTCAAATTATAATAGATATGTTATAAAAGAAGAAAGATTAAACCAAGCATACATTAACTTGTAGAATGACTGGGAATTTACAAACAGTATGAATGAGAACAACAAAGCATATTGCATAAAAGAGGATACAAAATACCCTTTACAAAGGAAATCATTTCAACCTTCACCAGGGTGTGTATAAAGAAAATCAGCATATCTCTAAACTAGCTGTTTTAAAACAGAAAGATTCCTGTTAAACATAACACCACAGTCAGCATATCTCTAAACTAGCTGTTTTACATTCTTAAAGAATACAACCACCAAAGAATAATATATTTAGAAGCCATGCGAAAAAACATACAAAGAAGCAGTACCCATATACACGTGTACTTTATTTTAGGGTTAATAGATTCCTTGTATCGGCTCTTCTGTTTATGTTTGACACGTCTGTGGCGTCGGGACAGGCAGACTCAAAACAAGTCCAGAACAGTTGAATAGGGGTGCCGACACAGCTTTGAACTATTGAGGACATCTCCTGTCTTTGTAAAGCAGCGTCATAAAACACCTTTGCTTAATTTACATGTTAAGATCTCGAACAAACCCCCGGCTGTTTTTGACCCATGACAACGATGTTATTTTTTTTTTTTTTGAACCCTCCACGCACACCCCAGGTATCTCCACTTGTTCGCTCAGTGGGGGGGGTGTACACTTTCAATCGGAGGACTCTTTGAAACGCATATAGGTAATTTTTTTTGTTTTCAGTTGATGTTCATTTGTTTTAAAAGGCGATCTTTCAGTATAGTTTTAGTGAATGTTACTTGTATTCATTCTTTCTTTCTTTATTTTAATTAAGTCAATCTATCCTATACATAAGGAGGCAAGCTTCCATATGTATCCCTCTATGACGGCTGCACGCTTGAGAAGCCCACCCCCGCCTCTAAAAAAAAACACATTTTGTACACGGAATATTTTAGGAATAAATTAAGTAAAACAATAAAATGTTTTTTTTTTTTTTTTTTAATTTAGAAAATAAAAACTAACTTATTTTTTTTCGTTTTTTGGCTGGATTATTTTTGGTACTTCAAGTGCGTTTTTGAAGAAAACAAAGGAAGCACGGTCTCTGTATATGCGTTGTTGTCGTGCAAAATCAAATACAGTAGACCTGTTTACTGTAAAAAATAAATTAGAAGGAAGTAATAAAGTGGAGTAGGTTCACGCCTCTATCTTATAGGCCTTCTTCAATTTAGGCCGCTAAGATTTCAGTTTACTAAAGACCCTGTATTTATTTATTTATTTTTTAAGACGTGAGTAGATTGTAGATAATATATTTCCTAAAAACAATCGCTATACTATATTTTTATAAATTAGTAAACGATTACTATAAGCAAGTTTTTTTCATTTTAAAATTTGAGCGTCAAAAGTTTTTTACAAGTACTATCATGGACCGTCTTCTGTGTTGAAACTCAACAAGCAAAATAAAATGTCGGATAGTAAACAATATGTGTAACGTAACAAAATGACCTATTTCCCTCTTGCAAAAGGTATGAAATCATCCATCTGGTTATATTTTTAGAAGAGGTTGTTACAGAGTATGCAGGATTCAGGTAACACCGCTAGGGTAGGAATACATTTGGCCACCCACGAGTATCACCGTCCCCTTAATCACTTTTTCATTATTAAAATACACGTTGTTTTAAGTGCATGTAATAGATGATGCTTGCAAACTCTATGCAGTAATAGGAGCACATCGGGGCCATGTACAGAACTGCATTCTCTGAATTTACTATTCATAATCATAGTGAACTATTTCTGTTCATGGGTGTTCCTGCAATACAAGCTTACTGCATAGAGGGGAGGGGCTTAAGGGTCATAAATCAATCAGAGCGTGGGAAAAAGAGGAGGAGCTTAAGGGCCATAAATCACTCAGGGGCGTGGGAAGGGGCGGGGCTTAAGGTCATAAATCAATCAAAAGGTGTGAAAGGGGCGGGGCTTAGGGTCATAAATCAATTCAATCAAAAGGGCGGGGCTTAGAAAAGTGACAGACGCTGTCGTACCATTACTATTTGTGTGAATTCGCTGGTGTGAATGAAGGCTGTGTGACCGACTGAAACTCTTCCCACACTCAGAACAGAGACGGTTTCGCCTGTGTGAATTCTTTTGTGTCTTACAAGGTCTCCTGACTGCTTGAAACTCTTCCCACAGTCAGAACAGAGATACGGTTTCTCGCCTGTGTGAATTCTTTGGTGTCTTTCAAGGTCTCCTGACTGCCTGAAACCCTTCCCACAGTCAGAACAGAGATACGGTTTCTCTCCTGTGTGAATTAGCTGGTGTGAATGAAGGCTGTGTGACCGACTGAAACTCTTCCCACAGTCAGAACAGAGATACGGTTTCTCGCCTGTGTGAATTCTCTGGTGTGTTCTCAGGTTTTCTGAACGTCTGAAACTCTTCCCACAGTCAGAGCAGTAATAGGGTTTCTCTTCTGTGGGAATTGGCTGGCGTTTTTTAAAATGTCCTAACTGGGTGAAACCTTTCCCAGAGTCAGGATATTCTCCACCGCCCGCCCTCATTTTAGCTGCTGGACTGGAACCTGGAAAATATGAACAGGAAAGAAAGTAAAGAGGGACTGCTTGTAGACTGGGGCATGTGGTTATGTGTGGTGGAGTGGATTAAAGCATGTGAATTTCCTGTAATGTTTTGGTCTGTCGTGCCCCCCCCCCCCCGCCCCGCCCCCCCACGAGTCAATGTTAACCTTATATCTGTATCTTAACTTCACCAGTACTGAGTCCTATCTTCAACTGGTTGGAATGGTACAAAAAAAAAAAATGCCAAGTAATCCAAGTAATCTAATCTATATGCACTTCCCTCCCTCAAGCATGTGGATACCTTTGCAATCTTGAATGACAAATGTCACAGCTAGGGAGTCACTCACCTGCTAGACTGCATTCTGAATGTGACTGCTTGTCTTCCTTTCTAGAACCTTGCTCTCTCACACAGATTCTCTCCAGCACCACACTACACCCCCCGCAGGCGCACAGGCTCCAGCTCAGGGATGTTTGGTTTGAAGTCCCGGATTCTTCCTTCCCTGGTTTCATGTGGTCAGACTCTGCGTTCAGGGGCTCCTGTTTAATTTCCAACACATCTTCTTGTTTAACAAAAAGGGGTTCTTCTGTCTGGGGGATCACCAATTCACTGTGCTCAGCTTTAATGTCGGATACCTCCATCAGACAGCAGTCACATTGCATCTCACAGAGCTCCTGTTTAATGGGGAGGGAGGCCAGCCCAAAGAACTCCACTCTAAAGGGGAGAGGTTCAGGTTCAGGGAACTCCTCTTTAATCTGGACAGATTCCATCTCCACACTGTCCATGACAGAACACAGGATTGTGTTTAGAAGTTGCTGAAAAAAAGAAAGCATTTATTTATTTATTTATTTACAGTACTACTAAGGCCATTCAAGGGACCGACAAAATCTGGCCTTCACAGCAGGGGTGGCTTTACTATTGAAGGGACATCGGATTGATTGTAATAAGTTTACAATAAGTTTATTATCTGACTGAACTGAAGAATGTTGGATGAAAGATTACAATTTTTTTTTTTTTCGTTAAACACGTATGTTTAGTATTTTAGAATACATTCTCTTGAAACAACCGATCAGCAAGGAGTCATTTTGTCCTCGGATCTTAAATTTAGAATTTTTTACAAAACATGATGTGTGATACAATGTTCTAGACACTTTCTCAAACTGCATATTTTTAAATATTTACACAAACATTGCAACATATCTGAGGCCTAGTTACTTTTTTGAGGTGCAGGCAAACTACCGATAATACTTTTCAGGTTTACACTGATCAACGAGGCCGTCAATACACTAGATTCACCATCGATAATACCTCCAGGTTTACACTGATCAACAAGGCCGTCAATACACTAGATTCACCATCGATAATACTTTTCAGGTTTACACTGATCAACGAGGCCGTCAATACACTAGATTTACCATCGATAATACTTTTCAGGTTTACACTGATCAACGAGGCCGTCAATACACTAGATTCACCATCGATAATACCTCCAGGTTTACACTGATCAACGAGGCCGTCAATACACTAGATTCACCATTGATAATACCTCCAGGTTTACACTGATCAACGAGGCCGTCAATACACTAGATTCACCAAAGATAATATCTCCAGGTTTACACTGATCAACGAGGCCGTCAATACACTAGATTCACCATCGATAACACCTCCAGGTTTACACTGATCAACAAGGCCGTCAATACACTAGATTTACCATCGATAATACCTCCAGGTTTACACTGATCAACGAGGCCGTCAATACACTAGATTCACCATCGATAATACTTTTCAGGTTTACACTGATCAACGAGGCCGTCAGTACACTAGATTTACCATCGATAATATCTCCAGGTTTACACTGATCAACGAGGCCGTCAATACACTAGATTCACCATCGATAATACCTCCAGGTTTACACTGATCAACGAGGCTGTCAATACACTAGATTCACCATCGATAATACTTTTCAGGTTTACACTGATCAACGAGGCCGTCAGTACACTAGATTTACCATCGATAATACCTCCAGGTTTACACTGATCAACGAGGCCGTCAATACACTAGATTCACCATCGATAATACCTCCAGGTTTACACTGATCAACGAGGCTGTCAATACACTAGATTCAC
The DNA here is from genome assembly GCA_036884735.1 of Huso huso. Lineage (NCBI taxonomy): Eukaryota > Metazoa > Chordata > Actinopteri > Acipenseriformes > Acipenseridae > Huso > Huso huso. Next base: position 201,403 of record CM072706.1, on the reverse strand, counting down.
CATCGATAATACTTTTCAGGTTTACACTGATCAACGAGGCCGTCAATACACTAGATTCACCATCGATAATACCTCCAGGTTTACACTGATCAACGAGGCCGTCAATACACTAGATTTACCATCGATAATACCTCCAGGTTTACACTGATCAACGAGGCCGTCAGTACACTAGATTCACCATCGATAATACCTCCAGGTTTACACTGATCAACGAGGCCGTCAATACACTAGATTTACCATCGATAATACCTCCAGGTTTACACTGATCAACGAGGCCGTCAATACACTAGATTTACCATCGATAATATCTCCAGGTTTACACTGATCAACGTCCCTGGTCGTGTTATTATAGCGCAGATTTCAGCAGATCTGCACGGAATCAGAGATGCTCATCCTTCGAGGGCTGCTTTATGACGTCACTCAACTCCACCCACAGAAATCTGTGCAGATTCTGCAGACCAGCACAGCTTTGAAAAGTTACTGCGGGAGGCTGGCTGCGTCTGTGAACCACAGAGACAATGCAGAGATCACAAGTGACCTGCTATTCGCAATGCAGATAACCACTAAAACTACTGCTGTTAGCTGAGGCGAACAACATCTTATCATAAGAACATAAGAAAGGTTACAAACGAGAGGGGGCCATTCGGCCCATCTTGCTAGTTTGGTTGTTAGTAGCTTATTGTTGATCCCAGAATCTCATCAAGCAGCTTCCTGAAGGATCCTAGGGTGTCAGTTTCAACAACATTACTGGGAGTTGGTTCGAGACTCCCACAATTCACTGTGTAAAAAACATGCCTCCTATTTTTTTGTTCTAAATACCTAGAGTCCTGTGTTTTTCAGAAATACGAAATAACATGAAATGTAACTAAATAAAACGACATGTAAATATAAAAGGAATAACACAAAAAATCATTATAAAACAACAAACACAGTGACATTTTTAAATTGCGAGGTTTATACATAAATACTTGAAAAAAATACTTGCAATCGTAGTTAACACAGTACGACTAATCATAACACAGTCTGAAGGGAAAACGGAAGCTCTGGGCAGATGGATAATTTGGAGTTTAGTCTTTTGGGAATGAATTGTGATGGAAGAGAAGAGATGTTTGTTTGTAAAATGCCCGAACCGCTCATAACAATTAAGCAATGCTGCAAAGAATTTGAGCATGAGGGGATGTGTGCAGCTGACGGTGACAAAATAATGACATGCAGATTGTGCAACTGTCGGCTGGAGCAGGCGTCGAAACATACCGTAGCAATAGCTGTTTATTACTTTTGAGAAAATAGGACTTGTTTACTTTGCGGTATTTTGTATTAGTTTGGTAGTTCTGTGTTTTATTGCAAGTGGTGTATACTTTGCACTGGAGCAAATGCTGTTGTGGTTTTGAATGGATTTGAATGAATCTGCTTTGCTTAGTGTTTAAATACTGAGAAACCCCGAGCTTGTTGTGTACTGGAGCCCTGCTTCAGTGCAATGGGATTGAAATACAAATCATACTGTTTATGTGTAAACATGCATTTTTAAAATGTTGTCTCATTGTATTTTCATAGAGGTCATGGGCAGTATTTACTGTAAATAGATTAAAAGAGGGGGACTGTACATTACCGTTACTGCTGCTAATGAGAAATTATTTTTCTGAGAGGTCTGTTTGTCAGAATGTTTTAAAAAATCGGATAATGTTTAATACAAAATATGCATGTAGTTCAAACATGACGTGTACTATTATTGATATACATTTATTTGAGTTGTTTTTAATGTGTATCTGTAATAAAACGACATTTGTGACAAATAAAACAAAAAAAATTATTTAAAAAAAATAAATAAAAATAATTTCACAGGGCTCTATAAATACCCCTTTACCTAATCTCCACACACATACATAATTAAATGAGATGTAAAATAATAATAACAACAACTTAAAAAATCCCTAGACAATGTTGTTTATCACCTTAAAATAAGTACTACATAAATAGAGTGTGTTCTCATCGCAATTGGCGATCAAAGAAATAATGAAGTAAAAGAGATCAAATCAATAAATAACAATGGCATATCCTCAAAGTGATTACTGTGAAGTCATGTGCATTGCCAGTGTTATTAGGGGATGCTGTGTTGTGTTTTCAAGCGCTTCACTAAGCTGCGCTGCAAGGTTTGGAGACGCGCTTCTCTGGAAGCTGCGTGTGACGTCAGAAACACAGCAGCCAGGAGCAGCCGGCACAGCGAGCTCTGGGTAACAGAACGCAACCAATGTGTACCCGCTAGATCAGGGCGGGCAATTCCGGTCCTGAGGGCCGGTGTCCCCCGAGTAGTCGGGCTGAGACAAGCCAGCAGAAGCCGCTCAACAGCGGGGGGCCAGCAGTGCTGGGTCCCGGAGGAAATAACGCTATATATATATATATATATTTTTTTTTTTTAAACTGCAAGGCAGTCAAGAAACGAAAATACACCCTCCACGCAAGCTGTGCGGGTAAAAATAGTTACCACGGCAATGCGGGTAACTGATTTTGTTTTTTTTTTACCAGCCCACCGAGTAGGTGGGCTGAAACAAGCCAGCGTAAGCATCTCAACAGCGGGGCTCAGCACAGCTGGATCCCGATGGAGGAATCGCGCTTGTATCGTTTTCCAGCAGTCAATTCCACAGCGGGGCACGGCAGAGCCGGGCCCGGTGGGGAAACACGTCTCTTTTTTTCTTTTAAACTGCAACATTATTATTATTATATTCCTCAGCAGACGCCCTTATCCAGGGCGACTTAATAGCAGAGGAAAGCAGAAAACAGCGATCGCTGTAAGGCTTTCAGCAGACAGCAATCGCAAAGCGATGTAGGCTGTTAAGCAGAAAAAGTGTAAACACAGCGTAGTAACTGGACAGGGTGTCCAGGCCTGCACTATACTGTGCAGCACCACGAGGTATGCGCTTAGCAGCTCAGTGCCTACGCAATGCGAGCAACGTGCACAGCACTGCTCGTCCTCGAATGTTCCAGACGCCTTGTGCAGCGGGAGCGGAACTGCGTACCGCGCGCTCTGTGCGTAACTTTGGAAAGGAGCAACGAACACCCGCGCCTTGTATGCGCTGTGAATACTGTTCTACGTACACCGCGCACTGGGACCAAGTACCGTGTGCGTAAAGCCCTACGCTGGCGTCGGATAACACGCAGCCTGTGCCAAGAGAATCAGGCTATGCGCGTGCGCCGCAGCACCGAGAGGACGCTACGCGAAGTGCGTACCAGACTGCGTGGTCAACACACACACACCTGGTCAGCGTGAAGCGTGAAGCGTGAAGCGTGAAGCGTAAAGGGGGGGGGGGACACGAAGCCGCGGTGGGTGAAGTTTTTGTAAGCAAACATTACAGTATATAAGAAGCAAGGAAAGAAAGAGAGCACACCGAACGCACATGAACCGACACACCGCAGCGGTCAGGTTCGGCCGGCGGTTCCGCTTCGGACGGGATACGGGTAGTACCTAGCCCCGAGGAAGGGAGCGCTGGCTGGCCGCTGAAAGACAGAAAGACAAAAGACTCGGTCTCTTTTTCAAGAGTCGTTGATTCCGGGAAAGCGGCAAGCCAGCTCTCACCAAGCACAGTATCACAACGCAACTATCTGACCACTTGACAAACTATTTTTTTTTCTTCTTACGTGCAGTCTGTTATGTCTTAACTTCTGCGTCTGAACAAAACACATGTTCACTTACCAGAAAGGTTGTACATGAAAATCAAAATTGTCGCTTTCAACCGGTTAAAACAGATTATTCCTGTGGCAATGAAAAGACATCCAACCCGCCATGATTCTCAACAACTTCTCTTCACAACTCCGGAGCGCGAGCAACTGTTCCATGAGGACTGAGCGCGCCTGGAACGTACCATTCACTCACCAAGGGAACCAAACATATATAGATATATATTGCAACACGAAAAAAATAAAAATAAAATAGATCACATACACTATACATGTTTTGTTATATAATCTTCAGTTCTTTGTATAACAAACTACATATTTATGTTTGTTTCACAAGGACATTTCCCCCACCCTATTTATTTACTTGGATTGGTCCAAATCAAATTCTGCCTGCTGGCTGGAAGGGAGAGGCGGGAAACGAGTAGCACTGTTAATTCAAACGGGCGTGATTCGAGTGGATGCTAACTCATTCAATTCAATTATTATTTTTTAATTATTTTGGTATGTTTGTTTGTTTGTTTCTTTTTTTAAAATAAATACAAACAGAATCCCTCACATATATTTTGTTAAATGTAGAAGCTGCATCTCCCTGTTGCAAGTTAGTTTCAGTCATGATGGGCAAGACAGCAAACTGATAGTAGGTGCTTGGTTGACAGGTGCTTTTGTATCCGAGACTGCACACATTTGTGATAGCGCCAGAGGAATAGTTAAAAGCTATATACATGGCTGGGCAAGTGAACCTTCATGTTGAGGTGACCGATTCATGCACAGCCTCCAACTTGCTGCACCTTATTGACAGCGAGTGAATCAGTTTTCTCCATCCCTGTACATATAACACAGTGGTTTTCAAAAGGAGACAACTTAAAACTACTGTGTTGCCTGCACAATGACTGCATTTTTTATTAAAAAAAAAATCCAATGCATTTGCATTAAACACAGCCCGTATGTCTCTTTTTTGAGAGCTGCAGAACTGCAGGTTTTTTGTATGGGATCACATTTTCATGACAGTGACATGCGTTATGCATGAATGCAATTCTGCAAGCGAGTGCTCTCAGGTTAGACTTTTACCCTTGCAGCATACGATGTATGCAATGTGCCTGGTTGGTGTTAAACACGGCTGTAAATGTACTTCTGCTACTGCAGGTGTGAACAAGGCAGAAGAGGACCTTGTGGCAGAGATAGTTGGTCTTGTCAGAGAGAGTATTGGTCCAGTGGCAGCCTTCCGGAAGGCCATTTTCGTGAAGCGTTTGCCAAAGACTCGTTCGGAAAGATCCCGCCTCCCAGCTCTCCAAGACTTGTGAATGGCAAGCCTTACAAGGTAATCTGGGGCCTTGGGGCAAGATCTGTTGGGCGAGGTTTTGTATTTTGCTGTAGTTTGTGTTGTTAGGTAACATGTATCTGAACATAAAACAGAAGTAGTCTACAGTGTACTCTTCTATAGGACCAATATGGTGCATTCCTGTGTGTATATAGTACTAGATTCTATATATACAAAGACCATTTTGAGTTGGTCATTTGAATGGCTATAAACCATGCTTGACTCGTTGGAAAGGATCTGAACCCTAAGTAGAGATTTGTGGATGTTAAAATGAAGGTCTTGGTTCCACAAAACAACTGCTTCATCTGCAGTCCAGAACAGTCCTTTTTATGAGTTTAATTAGGAAACAGAATCAGCTCAAAATAAAACCTGAAAACTTCAAGCCCTAATTATAAGTAAGCAAGCAGTGGTGTGAGCAGGGCAAAATGTGCAACAAATGCCCCACCCCGCACAGGTTTTCTGATGTTTTGTTAGGCCATAGAATGTATGCTACTGTCAGAAATTCTGGGATTATCCAGTCCAAAATTGGTTAACCCTTTGCTTCCCAGTGTCCAATATATTTGACGTTGAGAAAATAGGCATACAACAGGTATGGGAACATACCCAGGGCAGTAAAAGGTTAATGATAGAATGAGCAAGATAATGGTAGAATAAACTGGATTATCCTAGAATTTCACATTTTAAAAAACAATACAATCATTGTCATTATTACTGTTATTATTGTATTTTCTTTCAGATAACGCCTACCATTGAGGACCCAGTTGTGTTTGAAGAAATAGAAGAGGTCCTTCAGCAGAAACTGTAACTGCCATAATCATGAATATCAAGCAAGAATCCGACTTCTTTACTGCTGAGCAACAATCAGACGTACTGGTAACTTTAGAATGAAGACATGCATTCCATGGAATAGCTCAGAATATACAAGTGTATTGCTGATCGCCTCTTTGCCTTCTGTCTTAATTAAGAGATGAGTCTTGATGGTTGTGTAACTATGAGGCACTATCTCCTGATTTTACTTTAACTGAAATGTCCAGCTTTTAATGATATTTCCTTTTTTAAAGATTTAGTTACATGTATTGTGCAATGTTTCTGATCTTAATTGCAGTATTTCACACATTTTAAATCACTGACCTTTTGACACATCCTGACAACTGCTTTTAGATGTATCTAGTATTGCACTGCTGACCGTGGAGTGTTGATAGCAGGGTGAGAGACACTAGCATGCAAAGAGAAAGCCAGCACGGAACGGCAGTTGTGCAAAACACCCTCTCAGGTGTGTCCCCTAGCTCATGCATTACACAAGATGGGCAGAGAGAAATCTGTTGCTTTTCATTTTCACGCACTTGTATTAAAGCAAATTATTTTCAACTGGAGATGTTCCTAGTAATCCATGCTTACTTTCCCTGATTTTAGTATATTCTGCTAAACTGCCCGTAATGTTGTCCCCAAAAGTTGAGTGCAAGTTCCACACTGTTAGTAATGTAAGTATTGAGATGCATTATAGACAATCGATGGCTTATTAAGCAGTACTGCCTGTAAATACTGTTTGATTGCCTTTTAAATTGTAAAACAGGATTGGGATGATTTGAACAATCTTTTATGGAACATTATAAAATTAAATGCAAAAGCTCTTTTTTTTTTATCTTAGTAAAAAAAGGTTAACTGTTAAATCCACCGTGAAGAGTACAGAAAATAAAGTTTGCTACATTTTTCAACATGTTGTGCATTTTTTTGTGAATGTCTTTCTGGTTCGGACAACTACACCTGATACACAACTCACTAAAATGATTGAGTTCAGATTTCTGCTCGCCCTGCAGTGCTCTGTTAAGGGTTCCCAGGACTAAGACTGGACAACTCGGATCTACATTGACTTCTACTCTAGCATTTACACAAATCGGACATCCTGTATGCTTCATTAGTTCAGAGCCTGAATTATACACACTAAAGTCAGGGACAATATGTAGTGGTTAACAATCACATTGCTTCTAGTTCCAAATTTGTACTTTTGAGTGTTGGAAGTTATGGAAGAAACATTCTTATTTTATAGCATATGATATAATTTGGCTTCATACATATTTAACAAATGCATATACAGTATTACTGATAAAAAAGGAACAACAACCAATCTGCAGACCTGCTTTGAGAAATGACATGCTCCATTCCAGGATGATGCCAATGATCTGACAAACAGTGTAGGAAGTGGCAACACATACCATGAGGGTGTATTACTTCATTTTTTAATGACAAGTTATATGGTTAAACTAAGAGAAATGAGACACGGTAAGTGCATAGCATAGCAATGACCCAAGACACTACTTCAAATTTAGCATAGGGACCAGGACAAGAGGGTGTGACTGGAAGTCTTGCAGATATCAGGAATAACACAGGGAACATTAAAAAACAATTCATTCTGCCCTATTAGATGAGATGCCCCCAGTGGGGTGAACGTTGTGTAGGAAGAGACGAGCCATGGTGGGCTGAACGTCTGCTCATCCCAAACTACTGCAGGGAATCTGTTTTCATTCTACAGTCGTGTCAAGTGACTTCCAATGTCTGTTGCTTTTTAGCACACCCCTGTCTGTTTTGCAAACATTCTGGGTCTTTCTGGGTTCAGTTGATCCAATATTGAGTCATTATCGTTCTCTAAAGCTGCCTTTACCTGGCTTTAAGCTGCTTGGAGCTTATCTGGAGAATCCGAAATGCCAGGACTCAAATCACGTAATCTCTCAACACCGGTGGGTCCAGTTGAAAAGTGACATTGTCACATGATTTGAATGGTGGAAGGCTGTTCAGTCCTGGGACTTGATCAGGTAATCAGTATGGGAGCAGTAGAACACAGTACCTCTCTGATTGATTGAATAGAAAATGTGAAACAGCAATTAAAATGACATGTGAAGCTACCTGCTCCGAATGGCACCAACCAGCTGCTTGCCAAATTGACTGACCTGCAGCCAGCAACTTGACCTAGAAGACACCACTGAGGTGAAATGACCCAAGAAGTGTAACAGATAAGGCATAGAAACTGAGAACTATAAAATGTGTTTCTTTCAAAACTGCACATTTCAGACCTGTGTAGCTCATGGAAGTGCAGCTAGATTTGAATACACAGTGATACACATTCTAGAAGACAAAAATCTGTAATATTAACGAGAATTACTTTTTAATTCTAAATATTGTTCACAATAACTGGTTTTAGCCTCACAATTAGTTTTACGATACGTTTAAGAAGCAAATGCGCTCCCTGGACACCCCTACAAGATGCCCATCAAAGTGCACTTCTTGTAGGGTAGGGGTGAAAATAGAGACCCAGGCTCTGTTTGCCTTTTATGAGAGAACACTACAAAACATATTACCCTGATAAGCAAATCTCACTTGAAATAAAATTGATTTTAAAATGAACCTTACCAATATAGGTGCCACACTGGTAGGTAATATTTCTCGGTTGAATTTTTCAAAATACAGGTTTTAAAACTAAAAATAATAAAACACTCTGAAATTCAACAAGCAGGTCCTCTAGCAGTGCTTAATGGCTTCACACAGCAGAGTGTCGGCTTTCAAACACGCGGGGTCAAGCCAGCAGTAAAGCATGCCTGCCTGTTTCAATCCTGCACGGACGTCAGTTTCTTGACCAGTAAAGCACCATCCAACCACAGGTCCACGTGCGGAAGCAGCACACAGCTTGATCACAAAAAATACGAAACAGTTAAAGCCCTAACTATGCGTAACCCTTGCTAGCTACCTGCAATTACTAATGAGGAACCAGATACATCTCCCATCAGTTGTGAAACGTACATCCTGGGTCTGTCAATGGCAGATTCCTCAGTCAGAAACTCTTTCTGAACGGGTGTGTGCTAGCAACATGACTGGTGTCTGCGGTCCCCGCTACCCTGCCTGCCTGCCTGCTCACACCTCCAGCTCCTCCCAGTCCAGGCAGTGGAAGTGGTTGAGTTTCTCACGCCCAGGTTGGAGATATCCACTTTGGGCACCTCGGGGCCCTGCATCAGGAGCTTCTCGGGAGGGGGGTGCAGAGGTGGGTGGTAGCAGGGCTAGCTCGATCTCCCTCGGGTTTGGGCAGGTTTCTGATCAGATTGATGTACTTTCGCGTTGGTTGTTGATGCTCTCGTCGGTCGGGCTGCGTTGACAGTCCTTTCTCCAGCGATGATGACGGACGATCAGAAAGACGCAGAGAGAGATAACCAGGACTGCTAGCACTGACAGCCGGATGAGGATCAGATACAGGGTGCCCCTAGAGCCTGGAGACAGAGACAAGAGTACAAGCACAGAGGTTTCGGTCAAAATACTCCAAAGTGTACCTTTCAAGTTTCTAAATAAACAACCTTACTTACTTGAAGTGGCTGAAATGAAATACCTGCTGTTTTTATTTCTAGTGTTGTATGTCTTTTGAAAATCGAGTAATGGAAGTACCTTCAGAGCTCACGTTCTCCTTTGTCACACTTACATTTTGACATATCTAAGACGCACTTCACAGTCCAGTATAAGGACGTGGGGAAGCAGTATGTGTACTTATATCCTGTATACACATCCAGTCCAGGTGCAGATCAAATAGAATTGCATGATTAATTATGATGCCACTGTGAAAGGCTTCTTGTCTGCTTCACTGCACTGTGAGTTCTGGATTAGCTTCCTGTTGTGAATGAAAGGAGGATCAAATGAAAATGTCCAGAGTATAAGGGTACCCACAATTCAACTGATCATGATCAGAGACACACAGGAGAGACACCAGCAACAGGATCAGAGACACACAGGAGAGACACCAGCAACAGCATCAACACACACAGGAGAAACACCAGCAACAGGATCAGAGACACACAGGAGAGACACCAGCAACATGATCTGAGACACACAGGAGAGACACCAGCAACATGATTTGAGACACACAGGAGAGACACAGAAACATGATCATAGACACACAGGAGAGACACAGCAACATGATCTGAGACACACAGGAGAGACACCAGCAACATGATCAGAGACACACAGGAGAGACACAGCAACATGATCAGAGACAGACAGGAGAGACACAGAAACATGATCAGAGACACACAGGAGAGACACAGCAACATGATCAGAGACACACAGGAGAGACACAGAAACATGATCAGAGACACACAGGAGAGACACAGAAACATGATCAGAGACACACAGGAGAGACACAGAAACATGATCAGAGACACACAGAAACATGATCAGAGACACACAGGAGAGACACAGAAACATGATCAGAGACACACAGGAGAGACACAGAAACATGAGCAAAGACACACAGGAGAGACACCAGCATTGGCTTCCTTCATATTTTATTATACTGTTACTTATAAGAAAACAATAACATACAACAGAGTGTTCAAATATGGTGCAGTTAAACAGTCGGGCCCTGCAGATACTGGACCATATCTGAACACCCTGGATGTGTTATTGCTCTTATAAAATGGCACGTTATAAATTCTGTTAAATAAACGAATACAAACATTAAGGTATATGGAATACATTTTTACATGTTTACCACTGTAAGTCTGCACTGTAGCGTTGCTGTTTTCCTGTGGTTATACAAGGCTTTCCCCATAGTTTATTATTAATATGCTATACCCACATCTCTGGGCTTTACCATGCTTACTGTGCTTCCTTATACTTTGCTACGCTTTTACTGTGGCAAACGTTTAGAAGGGGTCGTGTCGTGGAAGTTCCCAACCAAAGGAAATGAGAGACCGCAGATTCTTCAAGTCAAACCTTTATTATAGTTTGCAAACCAGAGCAACACTCACAGCACACAAACGTAGGTATGCAAGAAAGCTCGTGTCGTGTTCCTGCATACGATAATATTGCCTTGCTTTTTTATAAGCAGTTCATTTTGGTGCACCGTGATTTCTCACAGTGCATGCTTACTTAGTTATCGCGTATGTGCGCAGGAGCTACATAAAAACAAGAAGATAGTACATTGTGGGCGAAGCTCTGTTCTCCTAACTCAAGCTAGTTTCAAGGTTTTCGTCTTGAAACTTGGCAGCACAATTTATTGCGGTTATCTTGGTTTTGCAGCTGTCTACAACTTGCTTGGCTGCGAGTCAAACCTTCCTCCAACAATAAGAGAACACTTTAAGTCAAGTGTGACAGGAATGGCTGAGGTGACGTCAGACCAGAAGAAGGCACAACAAAACAAAAGGTATGGTGCAGTGGCGCGGGCGCCGTTTTATTTAAAGCAAAACAAAAAATAAAATATTTAAACAAAAAACTCGCTCACCGAGCAAAATAAAAGGTAAACAAAACAAATCACGAACACAAAATAATAACAAAAACCCAGGTCAGGCTGGGCAATCGCCTTCACTGACGCTAGTTAGTTTCGGTTTTTAAATAAATTCCTCTCGCTCTCCGTCTCCGTCTCCGTCTCTCTACTCTCTCTCCTCTTTAACACCCCACCACGAGCTAGAGAGCTGCAGGTTTTTTATAACAGGTGACCATCTCCGATTAGCAATAAATTAAATCACCTAATTAATTCGAGATGGCCACCTTCTGCACGAGTTTTAATTAATTATTACTCCTGGCAGAGGACGAGCACCGATTTCGCCTCTGCCAGGACACGTTTTAAAAAATAAACAAAACAATAACACGACGCTACGCGTCCATAAATATAATACAATAAAACATACGACAAATACAATAAATCATAATAAACAAAACAATAATCTGCACAGGGGCGGAGGATGAACCCCGATCTAAAAATAAACAAACAAACAATATACAGGGCTGCTCTCCCTGTTACATCAAGATATTAAGATACATACACAAACTGGACAGTGCAATGTTAATCTTCCACCACAGTCGTCCAAGACTAGTGCTAATCAGGTTAAACTAGGAGCTTGTTGCTGTAGTTCAATGTGGGCATTGCCCTGTGTACAGTACACAGCAGGCAGGTTTTATAGTAATGTCATGCATATATATACAGAACAGCCATGCTGATGCACCTCTCCTGTATACAGAACGTTTACACTGTATCTCTAATCCTATCAACAATCGTACATTTCCTTTCCTAACCCAGGCTGCTAAAGGCATCCCGTCGAAAATAATCTATCAATATATTTCTACAGGATTTGTATTTCTAAGGGACAATAGCTGGGGCCAGTCTTGGTTCGTGGTTTATTATTATTATTATTATTATTTATTTCTTAGCAGACGCCCTTAGCCAGGGCAACTTACAATTGTTACAAGATATCACATTATTTTTTACATACAATTCCCCATTTATACAGTTGGGTTTTACTGGAGCAATCTAGGTAAAGTACCTTGCTCAAGGGTACAACAGCAGTGTCCCCAGCTGGGACTGAACCCACGACCCTCGGTCAAGACTCCAGAGCCCCAACCACTACTCAACACTGCTGCCCATCATCCATAACTATTAAACACTCAATAGAGCTGAATTTTGAAATACTAAAAGAAACACGTTTAATGACAAACTGGGCGTTGGTTCAACACTGTTACCTGCTCTTCAGCTGCCCCTATATCAAATCATACTGGGTTTTGTATGTGCTCTTATTAGGACTGAAGTCATTGTATTTTGAATCTTGCTCTTAATTATGCTGTAATTGTTGAGATGTATTTTTTGTATACAACTGTAAGTCTCCCTGGGTAAGGCGTCTGCTAAGAAATAAATAATAATACAAATAATAACGCCCCCACTCCCCCCCCACTCCCCACTCCCCACTCCCCACTCCCCCCCACTCCCCACCCCATTAAGAGTTTGAGAGGTTACCCCTCCGTGCAGGTGGGTCCACTCCAGCCCGCAGGACACAGGCACTGGAATCCAGAAGAGTCTTCAACGCAGGTGCTTCCATTAGCACAGGGGCTGGACAGACAGGCATGCTCCACTGAAACACACACACACACACACAGCCTTCAAAACACACACACAGCAGCTGAACAGCAAACTCAACAAAAACCGATCGTAGCTAATTTGTAGCTAAGCTTCAACTCGAGTTGAGGCTTTAAATAATTCATAAATCTTATCTGTTGTGTGCTGCCATTCACTTTGTTGGTCACATATAAGTAGTTACATGTTGCAATAAACTGTACAGGCACAAATATGCCAACAACAAATTATTATTTAGGGGTGGAGATTACATTGCCCATTTCTTCCTCCTCAGACCCTTACTTATTAAATACGGTATCTTTGAATGGAAAATAGTCTCCTCTTTAAAAATATGCTTGCTAAAAAGATGTGTTTCTTTCAAAACCGCAATTAGGTATAAATAAGAACCACTAGAGCACCAGGGAAGCAGGTTACTGGATTGGGATGATTTGAACAATCTTTTATGGAACATTATAAAATGAAATGCAAAAGCTCTTTTTTTTCTTTTATCTTAGTAAAAAGGTTAACTGTTAAATCCACCGTGAAGAGTACAGAAAATAAAGTTTGCTACATTTTTCAACATGTTGTGCCTTTTTTTTGTGAATGTCTTTCTGGTTCGGACAACTACACCTGATACACAACTCACTAAAATGATTGAGTTCAGATTTCTGCTCGCCTTGCAGTGCTCTGTTAAAGGGTCCCCAGGACTAAGACTGGACAACTCGGATCTACATTGACTTCTACTCTAGCATTTACACAAATCGGACATCCTGTATGCTTCATTAGTTCAGAGCCTGAATTATACACACTAAAGTCAGGGACAATATGTAGTGGTTAACAATCACATTGCTTCTAGTTCCAAATTTGTACTTTTGAGTGTTTGAAGTTATGGAAGAAACATTCTTATTTTATAGCATATGATATAATTTGGCTTCATACATATTTAACAAATGCATATACAGTATTACTGATAAAAAAAAAGGAACAACAACCAATCTGCAGACCTGCTTTGAGAAATGACAGGCTCCATTCCAGGATGATGCCAATGATCTGACAAACAGTGTAGGAAGTGGCAACACATACCATGAGGGTGTATTACTTCATTTTTAATGACAAGTTATATGGTTAAACTAAGAGAAATGAGACACGGTAAGTGCATAGCATAGCAATGGCAAAAGCATGGACAAACAAAATGGGTAGAAAATCCTAAATAGTAGAGATAACGTTAACCCAAGACACTACTTCAAATTTAGCATAGGGACCAGGACAAGAGGGTGTGACTGGAAGTCTTGCAGGTATCAGGAATAACACAGGGAACATTAAAAAACAATTCATTCTGCCCTATTAGATGAGATGCCCCCAGTGGGGTGAACGTTGTGTAGGAAGAGGCGAGCCATGGTGGGCTGAACGTCTGCTCATCCCAAACTACTGCAGGGAATCTGTTTTCATTCTACAGTCGTGTCAAGTGACTTCCAATGTCTGTTGCTTTTTAGCACACCCCTGTCTGTTTTGCAAACATTCTGGGTCTTTCTGGGTTCAGTTGATCCAATATTGAGTCATTATCGTTCTCTAAAGCTGCCTTTACCTGGCTTTAAGCTGCTTGGAGCTTATCTGGAGAATCGAAATGCCAGGACTCAAATCACGTAATCTCTCAACACCGGTGGGTCCAGTTGAAAAGTGACATTGTCACATGATTTGAATGGTGGAAGGCTGTTCAGTCCTGGGACTTGATCAGGTAATCAGTATGGGAGCAGTAGAACACAGTACCTCTCTGATTGATTGAATAGAAAATGTGAAACAGCAATTAAAATGACATGTGAAGCTACCTGCTCCGAATGGCACCAACCAGCTGCTTGCCAAATTGACTGACCTGCAGCCAGCAACTTGACCTAGAAGACACCACTGAGGTGAAATGACCCAAGAAGTGTAACAGATAAGGCATAGAAACTGAGAACTATAAAATGTGTTTCTTTCAAAACTGCACATTTCAGACCTGTGTAGCTCATGGAAGTGCAGCTAGATTTGAATACACAGTGATACACATTCTAGAAGACAAAAATCTGTAATATTAACGAGAATTACTTTTTAATTCTAAATATTGTTCACAATAACTGGTTTTAGCCTCACAATTAGTTTTAATGATACGTTTAAGAAGCAAATGCACTCCCTGGACACCCCTACAAGATGCCCATCAAAGTGCACTTCTTGTAGGGTAGGGTGAAAATAGAGACCCAGGCTCTGTTTGCCTTTTATGAGAGAACACTACAAAACATATTACCCTGATAAGCAAATCTCACTTGAAATAAAATTGATTTTAAAATGAACCTTACCAATATAGGTGCCACACTGGTAGGTAATATTTCTCGGTTGAATTTTTCAAAATACAGGTTTTAAAACTAAAATAATAAAACACTCTGAAATTCAACAAGCAGGGCCTCTAGCAGTGCTTAATGGCTTCACACAGCAGAGTGTCGGCTTTCAAACACGCGGGGTCAAGCCAGCAGTAAAGCATGCCTGCCTGTTTCAATCCTGCACGGACGTCAGTTTCTTGACCAGTAAAGCACCATCCAACCACAGGTCCACGCGGAAGCAGCACAGCTTGATCACAAAAAAATACGAAACAGTTAAAGCCCTAACTATGCGTAACCCTTGCTAGCTACCTGCAATTACTAATGAGGAACCAGATACATCTCCCATCAGTTGTGAAACGTACATCCTGGGTCTGTCAATGGCAGATTCCTCAGTCAGAAACTCTTTCTGAACGGGTGTGTGCTAGCAACATGACTGGTGTCTGCGGTCCCCGCTACCCTGCCTGCCTGCCTGCTCATATCTCCAGCTCCTCCCAGTCCGGGCAGTGGAAGTGGTTGAGTTTCTCACGCTCCAGGTTGGAGATATCCACTTTGGGCACCTCGGGGCCCTGCATCAGGAGCTGCTTCTCGGGGAGGGGTGCAGAGGTGGGTGGTAGCAGGGCTAGCTCGATCTCCTCGGGTTTGGGCAGGTTTCTGATCAGATTGATGTACTCGCGTTGGTTGTTGATGCTCTCGTCGGTCGGGCTGCGTTGACAGTCCTTTCTCCGGCGATGATGACGGACGATCAGAAAGACGCAGAGAGAGATAACCAGGACTGCTAGCACTGACAGCAGGATGATGATCAGATACAGGGTGCCCCTAGAGCCTGGAGACAGAGACAAGAGTACAAGCACAGAGGTTTCGGTCAGAATACTCCAAAGTGTACCTTTCAAGTTTCTAAATAAACAACCTTACTTACTTGAAGTGGCTGAAATGAAATACCTGCTGTTTTATTTCTAGTGTTGTATGTCTTTTGAAAATCGAGTAATGGAAGTACCTTCAGAGCTCACGTTCTCCTTTGTCACACTTACATTTTGACATATCTAAGACGCACTTCACAGTCCAGTATAAGGACGTGGGGAAGCAGTATGTGCACTTATATCCTGTATACACACCCAGTCCAGGTGCAGATCAAATAGAATTGCATGACTAATTATGATGCCACTGTGGAAGGCTTCTTGTCTGCTTCACTGCACTGTGAGTTCTGGACTAGCTTCCTGTTGTGAATGAAAGGAGGATCAAATGAAAATGTCCAGAGTATAAGGGTACCCACAATTCAACTGATCATGATCAGAGACACACAGGAGAGACACCAGCAACATGATCAGAGACACACAGGAGAGACACCAGCAACAGCATCAACACACACAGGAGAAACACCAGCAACAGGATCAGAGACACACAGGAGAGACACCAGCAACATGATCTGAGACACACAGGAGAGACACCAGCAACATGATTTGAGACACACAGGAGAGACACAGAAACATGATCATAGACACACAGGAGAGACACCAGCAACATGATCTGAGACACACAGGAGAGACACCAGCAACATGATCAGAGACACAGCAACATGATCAGAGACAGACAGGAGAGACACAGAAACATGATCAGAGACACACAGGAGAGACACCAGCAACATGATCAGAGACACACAGGAGAGACACAGAAACATGATCAGAGACACACAGGAGACACACAGAAACATGATCAGAGACACACAGGAGAGACACAGAAACATGATCAGAGACACACAGGAGAGACACAGAAACATGAGCAGAGACACAGGAGAGACACCAGCATTGGCTTCCTTCATATTTTATTATACTGTTACTTATAAGAAAACAATAACATACAACAGAGTGTTCAAATATGGTGCAGTTAAACAGTCGGGCCCTGCAGATACTGGACCATATCTGAACACCCTGGATGTGTTATTGCTCTTATAAAATGGCACGTTATAAATTCTGTTAAATAAACGAATACAAACATTAAGGTATATGGAATACATTTTTACATGTTTACCACTGTAAGTCTGCACTGTAGCGTTGCTGTTTTCCTGTGGTTATACAAGGCTTTTCCCCATAGTTTATTATTAATATGCTATACCACACATCTCTGGGCTTTACCATGCTTACTGTGCTTTCTTATACTTTGCTACGCTTTTACTGTGGCAAACGTTTAGAAGGGTCGTGTCGTGGAAGTTCCCAACCAAAGGAAATGAGAGACCGCAGATTCTTCAAGTCAAAACCTTTATTATAGTTTGCAAACCAGAGCAACACTCACAGCACACAAACGTAGGTATGCAAGAAAGCTCGTGTCGTGTTCCTGCATACAATAATATTGCCTTGTTTTTTTTTATAAACAGTTCAGCCTTGGTGCACCGTGATTTCTCACAGTGCATGCTTACTTAGTTATCGCGTATGTGCGCAGGAGCTACATAAAAACAAGAAGATAGTACATTGTGGGCGAAGCTCTGTTCTCCTAACTCAAGCTAGTTTCAAGTTTTCGTCTTGAAACTTGGCAGCACAATTTATTGCGGTTATCTTGGTTTTGCAGCTGTCTACAACAGAGCCGCTTGGCTGCGAGTCAAACCTTCCTCCAACAATAAGAGAACACTTTAAGTCAAGTGTGACAGGAATGGCTGAGGGTGACGTCAGACCAGAAGAAGGCACAACAAAAAACAAAAGGTATGGTGCAGTGGCGCGGGCGCCGTTTTATTTAAAGCAAACAAAAAATAAAATATTTAAACAAAAACACTCGCTCACCGAAAGCAAAATAAAAGGGTAAACAAAAACAAATCACGAACACAAAATAATAACAAAACCCAGGTCAGGCTGGGCAATCGCCTTCACTGACGCTAGTTAGTTTCGGTTTTAAATAAATTCCTCTCGCTCTCCGTCTCTACTACTCTCTCTCCTCTTTAACACCCACCTCGAGCTAGAGAGCTGCAGGTTTTTATAACAGGTGACCATCTCCCGATTAGCAATAAATTAAATCACCTAATTAATTAGGAGATGGCCACCTTCTGCACGAAGTTTTAATTATTATTACTCCTGGCAGAGGACGAGCACCGATCTCGCCTCTGCCAGGACACGTTTTAAAAATAAACAAAACAATAAACGACGCTACGCCGTCATAAATATAATACAATAAAACATACGGCGCCACGACAAATACAATAAATCATAATAAACAAAAACAATAATCTGCACAGGGGCGGAGGATGAACCCCGATCTAAAAATAAACAAACAAACAATATACAGGGCTGCTCGCCCTGTTACATATCCCCCCCCCTTGTGCGAAGCACACATGGCCCCAACGGCCACCCCCCCCCCTCAGTCTCAATGTCCTGGAAGAGGGGGAAGCAAGTTGTTTCTGGGGGGTGGCCATGGTGGAATCTCTGGCACCCCCCAATTCTTCGTGGCCGGCAGCTCCCTCTTCCGGGGCTCCCGCCACACAATCTCCTGCCGCGAAAGTGCGGCTGGGGGATCTGGTCTCCTGACCTTCCCCCTCCTCTTCATGGCCAGCAATTCCCCTCCGTGGGGCTCTGACCACACAAACTCCTGCCGCGAAAGTGCGGCTGGGGGAGCTGGTCTCCTGACCTCCCCCCCTTTCTTGATGGCCGGCAGCTCCCCTCCGTGGGGCTCCGACCACAGTGTAGTGACCCCAGGTGAAGCAGGATCCCTGGCGACCCCAGGCGACAGCAGCGGCAGCGGACCCTCGGGAGGCGACGGCAGCGGACCCTCAGGAGGCGACGGCAGCGGACTCTCGGGAGGCGACGGCAGTGGCAGCGGACCCTCGGGAGGCGACGGCAGCGGACCCTCTGGAGGCGGCAGTGGCAGCGGACCCTCGGGAGGCGACGGCGGACCTCGGGAGGCGACGGCAGCGGGAGCGGACCTCGGGAGGCGACGGCAGCGGCAGCGGACCCTCGGGAGGCAACGGCAGCGGCAGCGGACCCTCGGGAGGCGACGAGGACCGCAGCAACCCTAGGGAGATGCAAGGGAGACACAGGCGACCCCAGGCGATGCCGACGGCGGGAGGGGAGCCCTGGCCATGAAGGCGGCAGCAGGAGCTCCACTTCTCCCAATGGTGGTGGTGGTGGAGGTAGAGGTAGCTCCTGCTCCTCTCCTTGACGGTAAAGGCGGCAGGGGCTCCTCCTCTTCTGGCCAAGGCGGCAGGGGCTCCTCCCCTTCTGGCGGCCAGGCGGCAGGGGCTCCTCCCCTTCAGGCTGCCAAGGCAGGGGCTCCTCCCTTTCAGGCGGCCAAGGCGGCAGGGGCTGCCCCCTTCATGGCCAAAGGCGGCAGGGGCTGCTCCCCTTCTGGCGGCCAAGGCGACAGGGGCTCCTCCCCTTCTGGCGGCCAAGGCGGCAGGGGCTTCCCTCCCCTTCTGGCGGCAGGGCTTCCTCCCCTTCAGGCTGCCAAGGCGGCAGGGCTTCCTCCCATTCAGGCTGCCAAGGCAGGGCTTCCTCCCCTTCAGGGCTGCCAAGGCGGCGGCAGGGCTTCCTCCCCTTCAGGCTGCCCAGGCGGCAGGGCTTCCTCCCCCTCAGGCTGCCAGGGGACTCCTCCCCTTCAGGGCTTCCTCCCTCCCCTTCAGGCTGCCAAGGCAGGGCTCCTCCCCTTCTGGCAGTGGCAGGGGCTCCTCCCTTCAGGGGCTCCTCCCCTTCAGGCCAAGGCAGGGGCCCTCCCCTTCTGTGACTCCTCCTTCGGGCAGGGGGCTCCTCCCCTCCAGGCGGCTCCTCCCTAGGCAGGGGGCTCCTCCCCTTCTGGCTCCCCTTCAGGCTAGGCGGGGAGGGGCTCCTCCCTCCCCTTCAGGGCAGGGGGGGCTCCTCCCCTTCAGGGCGGAGGGACCCTTCTGGCAGCAGGGCTCCTCCCCTTCAGGGTGGTGGGGCTGCAGGGCTCCTCCCCCTTCAGGCATCAGGAGGCAGGGGCTCCTCCCCTTCAGGGGGCAGGGGCTCCTCCCCTCAGGCTCATCGGCGGGGAGGGCTGGCCTCCCCCCCTCTTCAGCTCCTCCCCTTGGCTGGTGGGAGGGGGCTCCTCCCCTTCAGGCTGGTGGTGAAACCAGGGCAGGCTCCCCCCTCCCTTCGGTGGTGGAAGGCGGAACCAGCAGGCATGCTCCCTCTGCTGGTGGTGGTGGGAGCTCCTCACATCGCTGGAGACGGAGGGAAACCAGCAGGCATGCTTCCCTCTGCTGGTGGTGGTGGGAGCGAGCGAACCTCCCAGGCGGGTGGATGCCACCAGCAGGAATTCTCCCTCTGCTGGTGGTGGTGGGGGAGTCGTCCTCCCATGGCGGTGGAGGCGCCACCAGCAGGTATTCTCCCTGCTGGTGGTGGTGGGGGAGGTGGCACCAGCAGGTATTCTCCCTCTGCTGGTGGTGGTGGGAGCAACACGTCAGTCCTCCCATGGAGGTGGGAGGTGGAACCAGCAGGAATGCTCCCTCTGCTGGCGGAGGTGGGAGCAACTCACAGTCCTCCCATGGAGACGGAGGTGGCACCAGCAGGTATTCTCCCCTGCTCTGCGACTCACAGTCCCTCCCAGGGCAGTGGGAGATGGCACCAGCAGGTATTCTCCCTCTGCTGGAGGAGGTGGAGGACTCACAGTCCTCCCATGGAGCGGGAGGGTAACCAGCAGGAATGCTCCCTCTGCTGGCGGAGGTGGGAGCGACTCACAGTCCTCCCACGGAGGTGGAGGGGTAACCAGCAGGAACTCTCCCCTCTGCTGGCAGGTACCTGGGCTGTGGACCTTCGGCCTTCCCCCTTCTTGGGCTGTGGGACTCCACCGACTTCCCCTCTTGGGCTGTGGGCACCGACTCCCCTCTTGGGCGTGGGGACTGACTCCCCCTCTTGGGCTGTGGACCCACTCCCCCCCCCTTGGGCTCCCCCTCCCCCCCCTTGGGCTGTGGGCCTCAGGCCCAGGACTCCCCCCCCTCTTGGGCTGTGGACGTTCAGGGGCTCCTCCCACTCAGGCGCAGGACGTTGGGCTCCTCCCACTCAGGCGCAGGACGCACCGACTCCTCCCTCTTGTCTCCCCTCCAGCAGCTGTAATCCCAGTCTTCAGGGAGGGGGCAATTAACTGGGAAATGCCCCCGCTCCCCACAGATGCAGCAACAACACAGCTGGCTTATGCTATGGAGGAGGGCTTCCCAGCTCATCTCCTCCTGTGCCTGCTGTTGTTGCTGCAGCGGCTGCTGCTGTCTCCTCATTCTCCTTCTTCCTCCCATCTTCCTTCCTCCTCTTCACTCTCCTTTTCTTCCTCCACACAACCAAAAACCGAAAAAAAAAAAAAAAAAAAAAAAAAGCTGCAGTACCCTCTTCTGCCTGCGTCCTGAGGCGCTGCGATCCCCACGCAGGACACCACGTGTGGCAGGAATGGACAGTGGTGACGTCAGACCAGAAGAAGGCACAACAAAAACAAAAGGTATGGTGCAGTGCTGGCGGCACCGTTTTATTTAAAGCAAACAAAAATAAAATATTTAAACAAAAACACTCGCTCACCGAGCAAAATAAAAGGGTAAACAAAAACAAATCACGAACACAAAATAATAACAAAAACCCAGGTCAGGCTGGGCAATCGCCTTCACTGACGCTAGTTAGTTTCGGTTTTAAATAAATTCTCTCGCTCTCGTCTCTCTACTCGCTCTCTCCTCTTTAACACCCCACCACGAGCTAGAGAGCTGCAGGTTTTTATAACAGGTGACCATCTCCCGATTAGCAATAAATTAAATCACCT
Source organism: Huso huso (assembly GCA_036884735.1). Lineage (NCBI taxonomy): Eukaryota > Metazoa > Chordata > Actinopteri > Acipenseriformes > Acipenseridae > Huso > Huso huso. Next base: position 179,475 of record CM072706.1, on the reverse strand, counting down.
AATTAATTCGGGAGATGGCCACCTTCTGCACGAAGTTTTAATTATTACTCCTGGCAGAGGACGAGCACCGATCTCGCCTCTGCCAGGACACGTTTTAAAAAATAAACAAAATAATAAACGGCCTACGCTCACGCCGTCATAAATATAATACAATAAAACATACGGCGCTCGCCGACAAATACAATAAATTATAATAAAAAAAAACAATAATCTGCACAGGGCGGAGGATGAACCCCGATCTAAAAATAAACAAACAAACAATATACAGGGCTGCTCGCCCTGTTACATCAAGATATTAAGATACATACACAAACTGGACAGTGCAATGTTAATCTTCCACCACAGTCGTCCAAGACTAGTGCTAATCAGGTTAAACTAGGAGCTTGTTGCTGTAGTTCAATCATGTGGGCATTGCCCTGTGTACAGTACACAGCAGGCAGGTTTTTATAGTAATGTCACGCATATATATACAGAACAGCCATGCTGATGCACCTCTCCTGTATACAGAACGTTTACACTGTATCTCTAATCCTATCAACACCGTACATTTCCTTTCCTAACCCAGGCTGCTAAAGGCATCCCGTCGAAAATAATCTATCAATATATTTCTACAGGATTTGTATTTCTAAGGGACAATAGCTGGGGCCAGTCTTGGTTCGTGGTTTATTATTATTATTATTATTATTTATTTCTTAGCAGACACCCTTAGCCAGGGCAACTTACAATTGTTACAAGATATCACATTATTTTTTACATACAATTCCCCATTTATACAGTTGGGTTTTTACTGGAGCAATCTAGGTAAAGTACCTTGCTCAAGGGTACAACAGCAGTGTCCCCCCAGCTGGGACTGAACCCACGACCCTCCGGTCAAGACTCCAGAGCCCTAACCACTACTCAACACTGCTGCCCATCATCCATAACTATTAAACACTCAATAGAGCTGAATTTTGAAATACTAAAAGAAACACGTTTAATGACAAACTGGAAGCGTTGGTTCAACACTGTTACCTGCTCTTCAGCTGCCCCTATATCAAATCATACTGGGTTTTGTATGTGCTCTTATTAGGACTGAAGTCATTGTATTTTGAATCTTGCTCTTAATTATGCTGTAATTGTTGAGATGTATTTTTTGTATACAACTGTAAGTCTCCCTGGGTAAGGGCGTCTGCTAAGAAATAAATAATAATACAAATAATAACGCCCCCCCACTCCCCACTCCCCACTCCCCACTCCCCACCCCATTAAGAGTTTGGAGAGGTTACCCTCCGTGCAGGTGGGTCCACTCCAGCCCGCAGGACACAGGCACTGGAATCCAGAAGAGTCTTCAACGCAGGTGCTTCCATTAGCACAGGGGCTGGACAGACAGGCATGCTCCACTGAAACACACACACACACACACACAGCCTTCAAACACACACACACAGCAGCTGAACAGCAAACTCAACAAAAACCGATGCGTAGCTAATTTGTAGCTAAGCTTCAACTCGAGTTGGAGGCTTTAAATAATTCATAAATCTTATCTGTTGTGTGCTGCCATTCACTTTGTTGGTCACATATAAGTAGTTACATGTTGCAATAAACTGTACAGGCACAAATATGCCAACAACAAATTATTATTTAGGGGTGGAGATTACATTGCCCATTTCTTCCTCACTCAGACCCCTTACTTATTAAATACCCTGGTATCTTTGAATGGAAAATAGTCTCCTCTTTAAAAATATGCTTGCTAAAAGATGTGTTTCTTTCAAAACCGCAATTAGGTATAAATAAGAACCACTAGAGCACCAGGGAAGCAGGTTACTGATGCGAACATCTGGGGTGGAATGAATTATTATTCACTGGGAAAAGAAGCAGTAATCCTGCTGAACATTCTCACTACATGAGCAGCGTGCTCCTGGGCTGAGGAATTACTCTCTCCCTCTTGTGGTCACAGAGTGTAGTGCAGTCTGTGCTGCTGGGCTGTGGAATTGCAACAGAAATCCCTTCCCATGCTGGTGGAATGACATGCTGTAACCTCTATGCTGACACACACTGATGTGAGTCTGCAGGAATAACTGGGGTGTGGGACAGACAGCTTACAGCAGCTCTCAGAGAGGAGAGCAAGGGGAGAATCATTGTGTTTAAAATGCTGGTCTGCTAAAGGGACATTTTAACATTCTTTAATATTCACTGTCAGGGGTGGAAGCTGCAGATGTTGAGATATTAGAGTCAGTGTTTCCCAGCATGCATCACTGAGAGCAGCTCCTTCCTCCAGACACAGACCACACTGTAGTGTTTAGATGACTGGGTGTGAGGAGCCTTGTGTGAACAATGGGAGAACTGGGCTGACTGGGGAGGTATTTGCTGCCTATTTCAATTGTCTTATTACAGTACTAGTATTACATTAAAGACAGCAGTGGTGCTCTGACTCCCTCTTGTGGTCAGTGTTAATAATTGCACTGTGTTTCTCTGCACTTTATTCACTGAACACAGACCAGCTCCTGTTCCAAATTACACTTTGTCATTAAAATGCTGCTTTTATCATCAAGATCTTTGGGCTACTTTTCCTGTGAGAATAAATCAGTTATAAAGAGCATAATCCATATTTTAATTATTAAGTAACTGAAGAAAAAAAACAAAGGTAAATTACTAAATATAATTTGTTATATGCTGTGACAATGCCTCAGTTAGCTCACATCTAGAATACTGTGTGCAGTTTTGGTCCCCTCACTGCAGAACAGATATTATTGCACTGGAGGTGGTGCAGAGAAGGTCAACAAGGCTTATCCCAGGACTAAGTGGCATGAGCTACGAAGACAGGCTAAAAGAATGAAATCTCTTCAGCCTTGAAAAAAGAAGAGAACGAGGGGACTGGATTGAAGTCTATAAAATCCTACCTGGGCTAGACAAAGTTAACCCAAGACACTGCTTCAAACTGAACACAACTGCATTGGACATCAGTGGTGGGAGTTGGTTTAACTCTCTATAATACAATATCAAGACAATCCTATCTGAACAATATGATAATATAGATCACATGGTGATGCACATCAGGCTGTTAATGTGTGTTTGACTGACACAGCCTCATCAACTCCAGCTCTGTGCAGACCAGCTGCAGCTGTTCTCAGCCTCAGCCCCTGTGGTTACTGTCTATGAGCCAGAGCAGTTCCTGCAGAGCTGAGGGAGGTTTTGTACGGACGTGTGAGAGGGGAGCTATAGGACTGCTGACAGTAGTAATCTCCTGCATCTTCAGCCTGGACTCCACTGATGGTCAGAATGAAGTCAGTCCCAGATCCACTGCCACTGAAACGAGTTGGGATCCCAGACTGAAGGGTACTTGCAGCATAGATCAGGAGTTTGGGAGCTTCTCCAGGTTTCTGTTGGTACCAGGCTAGTTGGTTGTTATTGTACACTGCACTGTTGTCTTTACAGCTCAGAGCGACTGTCTCTCCTGGGAGAACAGATTTCACTGCTGGAGTCTGAGTCACAGTAATGCAGAAAAGCCGTGCTCTGGACCTGGGGTGCATAGCGATGCTCAGATTCAAGGGAAGGAGGCTGAGTCTCTCCCGAGAGCTGCAGTTTCTAGTCAGTTGGAAAGTAAAGCTCGTGTTAGTACTGGGGCACACAGACACACACACACACACACAGACACACACACACTGACACACACACACACACACACACACACACACACACACACAGACACACACACACACACACACACACACACACACACACACACACACACACACACACACACACACACACACACACACACACACACACACACACACACACACACACACACACACAGACAGACACACACACACACACACACACACACACACACACACACACACACACACACACACACACACACACACACACACACACACAGACACACACACACACACACACAGACAGGTAGACACACACACACACAGACACTGAGACACAAACACACACACAGACAGACAGACACTGATACACAAACACACACAGAGACAGGCAGACACACACAGACAGACAGACAGACACTGAGACACACAGAGACAGGCAGACACACACACACAGACACACATACATACTGAGACACACACACTGAGACACAGACAGACACACACACACACACTGAGAAACACACAGACACAGACACACACACACACAGTGGGCTATCAACCCCCACTTCTCTCGCTCTCAAATGCTTTTTAAGTGATGTATGTGCACCCTCTTGTGGTCAGAACGTGGTACTGCAGGTCCCACTTTGTCCAGTTACAATTAGTTACCATGACGCTGCAGTAATTACAATTCAAATTACAATTACACTAAAACATAAACAGCTTCCCACGTTATTAACACGATGTACTGTGTTCATTCTAAATAACCCAGCGATAATAACCACTGCTGCAAAACACACACACACACACACACACACACACACATACTAGAGAACTTTGTTATTGTTTCAAACAAATAACGAGGGCACCGAAAGTGGTTGAAAATACTAAAAAAACAAACAGTGTAATTGAACTGTAATTTATCCAGTTACAATTACAGCTTCAATTAAGCAAGCGCCGCTTCAGCTTTTAAATGACCCCGTAAATGCAATTAACGACCAAATTGCACAATGCCAATTGCGACGGACCCGAGGTCCTGTCTGGTGAGCCTGATCCGAACAGCGGTGACGATTCTGCAGGATTCTGGAAGGTTTGTCGCCCTCGTGTGGCGGAACACGTGTACCGCAGCGTGAGGCAACGCTGTGGAAATGCAAATAAATCAAATCCATTGAATCTTTGATAGAGAGACTTTGAAACGCAGCAGGACCGGCCAAAGCCTGAACAAATCAATTCAAACGCAACAGAGGACATTCTATTCTGAAAACGGGAACATATCCTGCAAAAGAACCACGCCGCTGGAAAACGAGGCAGCCATTTATTTGATTTGTTTTGATAAAAAAAAAAAGTTAAAGTTGGAGTAAGGGGAACGGCCCAATTCAGCCCTGCAAGCGCTATTGGCTGCACTCCTGTGAACCTGCAGGAGGTGTTTACAAAATTCCAGATGGAAATTCTCTATGGGGCTTTGATCCCATTTTTTTTATAATCAGGGTTCATAAGGGGACCCCAGACTTCACTACCATACTATGCTGTCGAAAATTTTAGCCAAATTTTTATTGGTGGTGTAATTTTGTATAGCCGATTCTTTATTGCATAAAAAAAAGCCCCATGCCGCTTTATCTCTTAATGCATTTATAGCCAGGTTGAAGTTCCCAGACGCACTGATTTTTAGACCCAGGTAATTGTTGCTGGCGCTGTGCTCCAGGGTGTTGTTTCCCAGGGTGAAGTGGTACCTGTTTCCCTGAGATCTTGCTTTCTTCTGGAATACCATAACTCTGGTCTTGTCCAGGTTTACTGTCAGTGCCCATTTCTGACAGTACTGCTCTAGCAGTGCCAGGTCTTCTGCAGCCCCTGCTCTGTCAGCGACAGCAGGACCAGGTCATCTGCATAGAGCAGGAATTTGATTTCTTTGTCATGTAGAGTGAGGCCAGGGGCTGCAGACTGTTCCAGCACCGTAGCCAACTCGTTGATGTAGATGTTGAACAGTGTTGGGCTCAGACTGCAGCCCTGTCTCACTCCACGCCCTTGGGTGAAAAACCCTGTTCTTTGGTTTCCAATTTTGACACCACACTTATTCTCTGTATACATTGACTTAATGATGTCATAAATTTTACCCCCTACACCACTTTGAAGAATTCTGTAATATAAACCTTCATGCCAAATAGAATCAAATGCTTTTTTAAAGTCAATGAAGCAGGCGAAAATTTTGCCTTTATTTTTTTGGTGTACGTGTTTGTTTATTAGGGTGTGTAGGGTGTAAGTATGATCTGTTGTGCGGTGATTTGGTAGGAATCCAATTTGACTCTTACTCAGGACATTGTGTTCCGGGCGTTAATGATACTGCAGAACACCTTCCCAGGTTACTGCTCACACACAGATGCCTCGGTAGTTGTTGGGGTCGAATTTGTCAATTGGTATTATTAGCCCTTGGTTCCCAGATATCAGGGAAACAGCCCGCAGCCAGGATGAGGTTGAATCACTTTGAGCAGGGCCTCCTGCATCCTGGGGCTGCTGTGTTTTCACCATCTCATTTATGATGCTGTCGGGCCCGCAGGCTTTTCCTGGGCTTGAGGGCTTAGAGCTTTTTTCTTTTAGCTCTGGTCCTGTTATTGGGAAGTCCAGTGGGTTCTGATTGTCCTGATTATGGTTTCCAATTTGTTTAGTTTTTTTAAAATAGAATTTTGGTCTGATTTAATTTGTTTTTGTCTAATTCTTGATAAAGTTTATCAAAGTAATTTTTCCAAATGTTACCATTTTTGATTGCCAATTCGTGACTAGTTTTTGATGTGTTTAATTTTGTTCCATAGTTCCCAAAAAAAAGGAATTTTGCTCTATGCATTCTTTAATTTGGGATAATTGTTTGGACACGGTTCTTTTTTTTTCATTGAGAAGGTGTTTGTATTGTTTCAGAGCATTGCAGTAGCTGAGTCTCAGTTCGATATTGTTTGGCTCTCTTGTGTTTGGTTTGGCAATTTTCTTCATTCTTTCGTTTGTTTTACACCCATGTCAAACTGTTTTTTCATTTGATTTCTTTTAGAATTAGTTTTTTTCTTGTTTGTTTTCTTGAGTTTTGATTTTGTTGCTGTTGTTTTCAATATAAAATTGATTTCTTTGATATCTAATTCGATTCCATTTTTGTCTAATTTAAAATTAGT